>FIZU01001691.1:0-23563 GCA_900064475.1 Pseudococcus longispinus
AAGTAAATATGTTTTTGTGGGAACACGATACGAGTTTAATTAAAAATTCGGCTCTTAAGTAGCGGCCTGTCTGCTACGCCTTTTTTTTCTTTTTTGTGATGATTGGTGCTGAATCTGTATGAATGATCGTTCGGAGTGTTAAATTCATGGTTTTTTGATTAATAATCATAATTTTTAATTATTTTTTCACTTAAAATGATCGTACAAAATGTCAATATTATGGTTCTTTGATACGATGCACAACCTAATTTATTAAATTGATTTTTTTTCTATGAAAAAGAAAAAAAAATTAAAACTGAAATCAAGAAATCAAAATCAAAACTGAAACCCCTAAAACTGAAACTGAAGCTTCAAAACTGAAAACTGAAAACTGAAAACTGAAAACCGAAACTGAAACTAAAATTATTTAAGTTTTCCATCCCTGCAAAAAAAGTCTGACAAAATGTCCAAAAGTCATTGTCGGAGAATTTCGCGACAGAAATACGGAATTTCGTCAAGTTTTTCGCGGAATTACCCATAGCACAGCATATCCTATACTAAAAATGCTCGTTTTTGTCATAAAATTCATGAATTTTCGAAAAATCTTTTTTCAACCTCTAATAATGCATATAATTTGAAAAAAAATTCAGGGCGAAAAACATGTCATTTAAGATCAAATTTTATCAGCAAGATTACGTTGGTGATGTGCCTGTAAAATGAAAATGGAGAGTTTTTCAATTAATAAATTACGAGGAGGAAGGTACGGGAGAAAAATTGTTCCCACGAGAGAAATATGAATCAAAGAAATTAAGAATCACTGTTCTAGGTATAAGAAATTTCAGGTTTAAAGAAATATTTCAAATAGTGGAACGAGAGTGAGACTGCACATAATTATGTAAGTACAGCGAAGAGAGAAAGGAGCGATAAGAGACTGAAAGGATAATAAAATCGAAGAGCAACCTAAGAGTACAATTCGACTGGAAAATTATCAAGTGCAAAATACACCCCCTCAGACCTCAGATGTTTTTTTTTAAGTATTCTCACAAACATATCTTTTTCTTCCAGCCTTAATCAAATACCAAGCACCAAAAAACTCTCACATTATAATTTACATTTCTACCGAGCATCATTCAATACCTAACTGTTTCACAATCTGCTGGCAATCACGTTGAAATCCACTCCAACCTGCAACCGAATCCGGCTCCAGACTTGACGACAAAAAATTGCTAAGCAAGCCGAAGGCAATTTCTACACGGGTATCCCATTCCAGACCCAGTTTTCTCTAAACCGTTCGTTAAAAGAAGCTCCGCTTACATACGATCATGAGCAACCAACGGCAAAAGGCGACGAAACTTCCCCATCATAGACCGCCGCCTGGTAACAAAGCAGCATCTCCTAAGTACATGCCGTTTCGAGCTTACAAGCCCAAAGAGCCCGAATCGAAGATCGCCACGTACGTAAGATCGAGACGACAAGAAGCTCCGGAGAGCTCGGCCGCCGGCAAAGATGCCAGCAAACTAGGCAACCAAACCGCCGTCAAACATCAGCCTTCCAAAGAAGAAAATGCGAAAAAGCCAAAAGTTGCGAAAAAAATCCAAGCCAATCGTAAGCTGAGCGGCGAACGTAAGAAAAGTCGTAAAGCCAAAACATTCGATATCAGCAGCTTCCCTCGCGTATTTTCCACATCCGATTTAATGGAGAAAATGAACGAGAAGCCGGACGCTTCGCAAGACTGCACGTTCCAGCAGCTACAAGATCAGCAGGAGAACGATCAACAGCCCGAAGCGTCGAACGATGTCGAGAATGCGCCTGGTACTGATACAATAGACGAGGATCTAGATCTGAATATATTATGCGATCACGATAAACTCACCGATATTAATTTCTCGACGGCTAACTTGATGGTCTTCAATAATACCACCAAACAACGTCGAGCCGAACTCGAAGAGAAACTAACCCAGACCGAAATGGACCTGGAGTATAAAAATAACGACATTCGATCGCTGTCGAATCAGCTGCAAGAAAAAGCGCAGGATTTAATCATCAAAGAACAAAAGGAGAAAATCCTGGCGCAGAAATTAGTTCAAAAAGATACCCAGATAGCCAAGCTGCGCGATGAAAACGACGGTTTTAAGCGAGAAAAAGGCCGATACGAAAAATCGTTGAAGGATTTGCAGCAAAACATACGAGGTCTGGAGGATCAACTGCAAAGGCATAATTTCAAAGGCCACGTCAAAATCAGCGAATACGAAAAGCTACGCGAACGTATACGAGACATGGAAAACGAACGAGAAGCGTTGTTGGTTGAGAGCAATAAACTGAAACGCGAAATCAAAGAGAAAACCGACGCCATTGATTCGCTATCGCGACGAAACGAACATCTGCAAAAACAAAACGATCTATTAAACGTGACCAAAAAGGAAAACCGTATATATGCCCTGGAGTTCAAAGTAGACGCCCTGCAGGACACCGTCAACAAAGTCAAACACGAGAACGAGAAGTTGAAGAAAACGTACACTTACACAGTCAACGAGCTGGCCGAATACGAAATGAAACAAATGAAACTGCGCGAAATCATCGACAAGCAGAAGAACTCGTTGAAGGTGCTGGAGAACAGTTCGTCGACCGAGAATCGCCACCTGCAGAATTACGAGCTGGAGAACGTACGTTTACGTGAAATGAACCGTAATCTGTTCACAGATATGGAGAAAGTACGTTGCGAAAATAATCGCCTGATTCAACTAGTCACTTTGATGCCATCGACTCGTAAAGAAGCTGTAGCGTTATCGCAGTCTAAATCCAAAGACGGCCGTTCGGTTTCGTCTAGTCAATCTAAACCCAATTCGACGGCTCCAAATCACGATAAAATCAACCAACCAATGGCGCTACCTCAATCGACAAGAAAAGAAAACCAATCCATACCGATAGCACTGGCTGCCAATAAAGAACCTCAACAAATACCAATGCCGCAGCAATCCTACCAAGACCCTAGGCAAAACGTACCTCAACCCAAAGAGCCAATAATCATGCCTCCACCTCGACTCGAGAACGTGCCTATCGCGATGCCTCCGCCGAATCGTAAACTAACACCGAGAAACATCGAACTCATATCCGATCGAAAGGAAACACCTCAAAGTGGAATATTCCCTTCGGACCTCGACCAATCTCAAATGAAAGAAGACTGCAACTTGCCTCAAGATATAAACTTCGATAACGAATCGAATATTTCGATGGATCAGGCACATTATCACGAAACTCCAGTCATGGATCAACAACAAATCGCCATGTATTTGGTTCAAACACCGGGTAGCACGCCGCAGAGGACGTCCAGAGACGCTTTACAAGAAATACAAAATTTCAAGACCACCATCATGCAGCATTTTCACCAAAATCGTAAATCAAAAGGATAATATAAATTTTTTGTAAACGTCACAGTACCTTGTTTTTCACCAAGTTGTAACGTTGATGGTGTGGTCCTCGAAGACCCAAAACGATTTTACCTCGTTCTTCCAAGAATTCGATTCCTAATCTTAGAGCACATTCGAATCGTCCCTGAAATATCGAAAATGATCGTATCATTGTATAATATAAAATCTTTCCATCAAAATGCACCGTGTTTAATTACTTTATCGACTAACGAATCCAATCTTTCGATCCAACTACGTATACTGACGACGTGGCATGATTTCAAGCCTAGGAATAGGACTTGGTTTCCGTAACTTTGCACTGTATTGTAACATGCCCTTTCTCCAGCTAACGCCTAGAAAATAATTAAAATTACACGATGCTTCGAACGTAATGAATTTCACAACTGATTGATAAATTACCAAAGCTTTGCTGACATTGCCTCCTGTCGAAAGTCCTTTGAAATGGCTAGAATTGTAGACCAATCGAACGGAGGATAAGTCTAATTTTTCTAGTTCTTGTTTCGTTCGAACATCTACCAAATGGAGTTGTTCTTTCGTATCCAACGCTGCTATAGTCCTGGTGTTTAGCCAATTACACGTAAGTAGGGAATAATCCAAGTCTAATTTTTGCAGTGACGTGCATCTCAGTTTATTGTTTTTATTTATATTCACCTGTGAAAAATATTCCGAAATGAGAGTAGTTTCAAAAAAATGGAAATAAAATAGGAACATTGCTTACTTGATAAAAATAAATACTACGATCTCTAGCGAAAGCTAATACTGGATCCATTATTCGAGAATTTTCTGATAACTGAATGACTACAAATTGCCAAGATAAAAATGGTAACGAGCATGGGTCAGCTTTCACCGTATGAGTCAGCAATACTTTCATTACTGGTCTTATACTGACCACAATTAACTGCCAGAAATAAAGATCAAAGATCAATAAAAACAATACTTAACAATTAAAATGTCAAATCAAAGAGAAAATACCTTGGTAAGCGTAGCCATTGCTACTAAAACACTCCCTCGTAAAGGATGCGAATTCAAGTGATGAAGTAATAAAGGTTCTATACAACAGACTTCGCCTCGACTACCCGAAAAAATACATTTAGAGTCGACTCCCCTAACACCGAGCATTCTTTTGAAATTCAGTTCAAAAACCGATCCTCCACTATCACTACACAGCGCCAAAGTGGGAACATCTGTGAACTGATGGAAGAAAAGTGTTCAAAATTTACACTTCGTCGAAGCCTAATTTTATAATTCTTACTTTGACATGAAGTACAGCTGTTGATGGAGTATGAACGTCATTCATAGTCCTTAGAACTTTTCCATCGGTAACATCAAACATCAAAATAGTCCCGCAAGCGTATCCGGCCAAAAGTCTGGTACAGTCTCCGTTGAAATTCAGCGCAGAAACTGAGCTCTGTTCGATATCGACTTCGTGGCACCATCTTAATGTTTGCATTGCATCGAACACTAATACCAATCCATAAGTTGTACCGATTGCGATTATTGTCGAAACACACATCACCGAAGGATAACCAGCATTGATACGTTCCTAATAAAAAATACGAGTAAATTAGTATCATGATTGGAAATCGTATCTGGATGGAGATTAACCAGCCTATCATGCTTACACTGGCAGAACGTAATTGTGCTGAGACAGTTCTTAAAGTAGAATGCCTGAGAATATTTCCAGGGTCATATTTGTACTGCGATATAGACAATGCAGGAGATAAACTTTGATTACTTCTGTACAATCCGAAACTTCCGACTGATAAATTATCTTCGCTTTCATCGAAATTATTCCTAACCTGTATAGAAAAATACAATCCAATTAGGTTCAAAAATGAAGTTGTTTTTCAGCTAGACTGTAGTTTAATTACTTGAACAGGTAATAATTGAGCCAGCTCATCTTCACTAAGCAAAGATGATTCATCTTCGTTTAAAATACTTTCTAATGTGGGTGTTTGGTCGATAGCCGGTATATTGTATTCTTCATCGTTTAACTACATGATAAAGATTTTATTAGAGAGGAAATGATAATAAACGAATAATTTACACATACTGTACAATGAAAATTTGATAAAATGAGATTTACCTCTGACAGAGTGAGACTCAGAGTATCGCTCCGGAAATCGAAGTTGTTCGACTCCATGGATTCGACAGTTCGGTGCCTCAAGATGGGAATCCAACTCAGGTGTATTTTTCAAAATATATGTCTTCTTTTGTCATTATTACGGTTACTGGAACTCTATCGAGTCGAACCACATCAACTACCAGATGTGAAAATTTCGCTATCAGTTTAATTTCTTATCAATCATCTTCCGCCTTTAAATTCGAAGATCCGAGGATGTTACGTTGGAACCAAGCTGATTTTATTGTAGTTCTAAAATTATTCGCTGCAAGCGCTATGAACATTTTCAATTGAAAATCGCCAGGTTCGTGAAGCATCCAGGTGATTGTAAACATTTCAAAATAAACTGCGATAACAATTCCGAAAATTTCACCATTTCATTGGAAATTTGATTCAATCTTCGAAGCCGCTCTAGGCTTTATTGAAGTTATTATCCCTTCTGTTGCAACGAAACGTATTTCAGCGATGTAATTGTATTCCAAGCATTACAATATGAAGAAAGAAAGAAACACCGAGGTGCCTCGAAGCTATAAATTGTGAGTGTTGAGGAAAATATCACTATATTTACATCGCTACGATAAAATACGTTTTTACGTCTCGATTAATTTGTTGTAGATCCCACCAAGTCGTTAGTTTGACTGGGATAAGTTTCCAGCGTAAGAGCATCATCGTAAGTAAACACATAGCTGACGATTCTTTCATGTGTTAGGTCCCATACTAATATTCATTTAATCTCAGGGATTGGTAAAATTAACGTTTCTTACTCTTCGAGAGAGTATACGGTATGTAAAAATCAACGCCAAACAGTGTCGTATCTATCGAGTACTTCTAAATGACGAACTCGAAGTACCATTCCAATATTTCGACCCTCTGTTGGAAATTTACCAAGAAAATGAACACGAGTAAGTATAAGCCTATTTGATTCATCTCTCCTCACGCTTTCGATGGTAAATATTGAAAAACGATTTTTCAATTTCTTAGGCGTTCACTGGAGAAATTCTCATCAGCTCATTTGACTGCCACCCAATCCGTTGATGCTGAGAATGATGCCGGCGAGTTGATAATAACCATACCACCTGCTGCACTTAGCACTATGGTCACCATTGATAAATTTTTCGATATAAGTATCGAATATTCGATCGAAGAACCTTACGGTGGCATTCATTTCGTTATTCCAGAATGTGAAGGAACCTTGGCTGAAGTAAGTAATCAACTTTTTAATTTTTTTCGCTTGCTGTAGGCTAATCTTATGATCGGTTTATAGAAAGGTGCTCATATGTATACCAACTGCTACGAAAACTCGTCCAGATTATGGTTCCCATGCGTAGATAGTTTTGCAGAACCGTGCACTTGGGAGTTGGAATTCACAGTTGATGATAATATGACCGCAGTATCATGTGGTGATCTTGTCGAAGTCGTCTATACGCCGGATATGAGAAGAAAAACGTTCTATTATACTTTAAATACGCCAGCTTCTGCTCCAACTATTGCATTAGCCGTTGGGTATGTTAACCCTAGTATCAATCTGTAATAAAATTCGTCGATTAATTGAATTTTTTCCTTTCAGACCATTTGAAGTATTCGTTGATCCATCGATGCACGAAGTAACTCATTTTTGTTTACCCGGTTTAATGGATAACTTGAAAAATTCTATGCGAAGCGTTCACGAAGCTTTCGAATTTTACGAAGAAACACTTTCCAATCGATATCCTTATACTTGTTATAAGCAAGTTTTCGTCGACGAAACCACCGAAGATGTTTCAGCTTATGCTTCGTTCAGTATTTTAAGGTATATTTTTCCATTATCAATATTCCTTCAATTAGAACCTTTGAATTAACACTTTTACATATTTCAGTATAAATTTACTCCATCCTAGTCAAATAATCGATCAGGTGTACACATCGAGAAAAGCAATGGCATTGGCAATCGCAGAGCAATTTTTTGGCTGCTTCATATCCCGTCAAAGTTGGTCCGATTGGTGGTTAACCAACGGTATAGCGACGTATTTATGTAGTTTATTTGCCAAAAAGTGTTTCGGACTTAATGCTTATAGAGAATGGATACATAACGTAAGTGATTCTAGGAAAATCCCACCGTTTACTTTTTTCATCGTAATTTGCCAAAGGTTTAATTTTTTTCCAGGAATTACACGAAGTGATGCAATATGAAGATACACACGGAGGCATCGTTATGGATCCAAGTCAGTCATCTGGTAGTCATCATTCTTCATCTATGAATAAATCTAACCATCACAATTTCCATTTTCCGCTACAAAATATTCACACCATTTCACCAAAATATTTATACATGATGAGGAAAAAAGCTCATCTCATTATTCGTATGCTCGAGAATCGAATAGGATACGAAATGTTATTACAAGTATGTATCAGAATTGAAATATAGGATGAAATTTGGGAAAAATAATGCATCTCTTTTAATCTAGGTCTTCAATAAACAATTATCTTTGGCTTCGAATGCAGCTCAGACCAAAATAAATGGAGGTTTATGGTCTCACATGTTGATCAGTACCAATGTATTTACCAAAGCTATTTTCACCGTGACAGGAAAAGACATGGCAGTGTTTATTGATCAATGGGTCAGAACAGGAGGACATGCTAAGTTCCATTTGAGTTGTATGTTTAATAGGAAAAGGTCAGCTGATCGTGATACTTATTTACCAAGGTAACTAATCAATCGACCAATAATATTCGCTCCAATTTACAGGAATACTTTAGAAATAGAAATCAGACAAGATAAAACACATCAAAGAGGTGTTCACAAATACGTAGGACCTTTATGTATTCTCGTACAAGAACTAGATGGAACATTCAGACATCCTATTATGGTAGAAAGCACCGTTTGCAAACACGATATCACTTGCCATTCGAAAAGCAGACGAAATAAAAAGAAAAAGATCCCCCTATGTACTGGCGAAGAAGTCGATATGGATTTGAGTATCATGGAGTAAGAAAAGTCATTTTTTTGAAAACCACTCGAGCTGTGTACGATTTCTCAATTTATCATTTTTACAGTTCAGATTCTCCGGTATTATGGGTCAGATTAGATCCGGATATCACCTTACTTCGTGAAATCACCATCGAACAACCTGATTACCAGTGGCAGTATCAGCTGAAACATGAACGCGATGTAACTGCCCAGTTCGAAGCTATCATTGCCTTGGAACGATTTCCAACTGTCCCTTCGAGAGCTGCTTTGACTGAAACAATTGAAAATGAAAACATTTACGTCAATGTCAGATGCAAAGCTGCTCATTGCTTGACAAAGGTGTGAAAATTAATTGATCGAGATTACTCAGATTTCGCACGAGTTAATGATTTTGTGGTACTCTTAAAGGTAGCTAATGCGATGGTAACGAATTGGCAGGGCCCTCCGGCGATGTTGGCTATTTTTAGAAAACTGTACGGATCGTTCTCGTGTCCTCATATTATAAAGCAGAATAATTTCAGCAATTTACAACATTATTTTTTGCAAAAAGTGAGTATTTGGAATGATTTATTGGAGTTTTTCGAAACAAAATCAAAAAAAGGAAACTTGCTCAGCGAAAAATTTTCCAATGATGAATTCTATACGTATTAATTTTAAAAATTGTCAATTTAAAGTTTTTAAAATTATTTTATAGACTATTCCAGTAGCGATGGCTGGTTTGAGAAACGCTCACGGTCTATGCCCTCCGGAAGTATTACGATTTTTGTTGGATTTATTCAAATATAACGACAACAGCAAGAATAGATTTTCCGATAATTACTACAGAGCAGCTTTAATCGACGCGTTGAGTACCACGGTGACTCCGGTTATCACCATCGTGCATCAAGGGTCAGTTCAGAAAGTTTTAATGAAATAAATTCGAGAATATTGGATTAATTACTGTTTTTAATTGCAGAAATAACATAACAGCTGATTCATTATCCGGCGATACGAAACTGGTGCTGGAGGAAGTAACGAGATGTCTGAATTTGGAGAAACTACTGCCTTCGTATAAATTAACGGTGACCGTTTCGTGCCTGAAAGCAATTAGAACCTTGCAAAAATTTGGACACTTGCCTAATAATCCGACGGTATTTAGATCATACGCGGCGTACGGCAATTTCATCGGTACGAACGAATAATACAACTATTCTAAACGTTTTTGGCCATCGGTTGGCTTAAATTATACGTGTTTTTCATCCGGTCAAAATAGACGTACGATTGTGCGCCTTCGAAGCGCTCGTCGATTTCACACGATTGGACGGTCGATGGCCCGATTTGGAATTTTTACTCGATATCATGACCCACGATCCTGATCCAGGTGCTAGGCACGCGTTAATCAGAATGCTGTGTGAGAATCCACCTTTCCAAAGGAATGTCTCGGCGGCCGATAGGCATCGTTTGGATAAGGAGGATTTAGTCCACAAGTTGTGGTTGACGTTTAAGTAAGTTTCCAAATGTCCAAATTCGAGATTTGGTATAAGATTTATTAACGATTCGAAATTTTATACAGTGGTTCTATGTCGCATGATTCCAAAATGAGATGCAGCGTCGTAGATCTATACTTCACTTTGTATGGTCGTCGTCAGCCTACTTGTTTACCTACTTCGGACGCCGTAGCATCGTTGTATAAACCTCAAAAAGAATCCGACGTGAGTAAGCAAACCTCGAATACGATTTCGGAAAAACCTAACTCAAAGGAAACCTCTTTTACGAATTGTAGATCTCGAAATCAGACGTCGTTTCTTTGGATCACACAGACTACGTGGATAATGATCCCTTAGCCCATGGCATCAAACGACGAATGTCATCGTCCGATGAACGAGAATCAGACGTAATGGCCAGCGACGAATTAGGTGTTGTGACTGTGGAAGTAGTGGCCGCGGGCGAAGATTTAAACAAGAAAATTAAAGTGAGCTGATTTACAAGGTGTCTTTTTATCAATCGTCGAATCGAATTTTTTCCTCGTGTACGATTTTTCTACAGATTGAATCTGATAACGACCCGTTGGCGGATACGTCTCATCCAGCGGATACTTCGAAGAAAGATAACGACTTAGAAATCACCTCAGAAGTCAAACCTGCCGATTTGGTATCGCAAGCTGCCGAATTCGAAAGCGTATTTGTCAAAGAGGAGGGGCCAGCTGAACCTGGCCCGTCGACGTCGTCATCGACTGGTGAAAAAAGTCATTCGAAGCATCATCATCGTCAACATCACAATCATCGTCATCATCATCATTGTAGCAGCGGAGATCAGTCTAAAGTATGTTATATTGAGCACGATTTTGTTGAGAAAATAAAAAATGAGATGGCGAATGTCGAAAAGTCACATTAAGGCTGTTTTTGTGTTTCTGATTGAATTTGAAATTGAGAATGTCTCAAGAGACTTTTTGATGGGGGGGGGGGGGGGGGGGGGGGGCAAATTTTGAAGTCAAATGCCAATGAGCAAAAATTGTTCAAAAAATCTGATTTTATTTTGGTTTCAATTCTCAAATTTCCAGAATTTCCAGATGACTTTTGGAATTAATCTGATAGACGATATTTTAATTCAACGTAATATGTAACAAATACGACCCAAATTAACGAACTGTTCTTTCCGCAGCTCAAAAAGAAGAAGAAAGACAAGAAGAAGCATAAACACAAACACAAACATAAACACGAACATCATCACGACAAAGATAAAAAAGAACCAGCCGTCAAAGACGTATCTAAAATTAAAGTCAAAGGAGAATCCCTCAGCTCGAAATCGTCGAGTGAAAGCGATGATGATATTTAATATTCTTCGACGCGGTTACCAAAGTACATCAGTACGAGAGGAACAGTTAATTATTCGATATGCCCTGCGCGAGAATCGTGTCGCGGCGAAAGTTAATTTGTGCGATTAAGTAACATAATAATTATTATGGTTTTTTGGCAACAATGAACGGATGAACGAGTAATTTGGCAAATAGAAAAGCTTCGTCTTTTTCCACATCTCTTCTGACTTGACCGAATGAACGAAAAAAATAAAACAAGCAGGTTATAAAATTGTCCTCGTTTAACACTGGCTTTCAAATACGAAAACCCACCTAATGATAATTATTCGAGTTATTTATCGCGAAGTGTAAAATACGTAAATTTACGTGATACACGAATGTAATAAATACCCAAGTTTTCCTCCGGTTGTACAAATTACAGATTTTTGTACCGTTATCACCGTAAAGGAAAATTTTTCTATGTATCAGCTTATTTCATTTTTATTGTTTTTGTTGTTTGTTTTTACGTGAATTGTGATCGTTTCTTTTTAATTGGTGTTTTATTTAAAAAGGCATTACGTTGTATATTTAGAACGTCGAATTATCTATTTGTCGTTGGAATGCAATATGTACATATGTGAAATAATTGTAGATAGTTATCTATTTATTTGTAGGCACGAGAAGTGTGTTTAACTTTTATTTACTATTAAAAGATGGTGTTTTATCGACGTTTTTTGTCATTACCGATAGTTGGTCTAGGTTTGTTGAACCTATTTTCAACATATTGCATCAGATGCCTATTTAATCATGGCATTAAATAAAATACCTATCTATTCCTTTCACCCCTCCCAATATTTCAACTGATGAGTTTTTATTGTAGAAATAATAATTTGAAGTTGTTGAATTTTACCACTTTTTTTCTTCGAGATAACCAGATAATAGATCAAACATGAGATGGAGTAGAGTATAATGTGCTGCATAAGCATTTCAGTACGAGCCAACATATGGAGAAAGTCATTTGGCAACGTTGCATTAGCCCAGCATGTAAAAAATATAACAAGGTACATATTTGTTATGTTACGTAGGTGGATATTGTATGTGTAATAATTTAGAAGGCGAATTTGAGCTCCGAGTGGGAGATTTTTCTTCCGAAGATGTTTTCAAATAACGACGAGAAATTGTTCGTGTAGAACGTCGAGTAGGTAAATAGGTACCTAAACGAAAAAAATCATATTTGAACGTACACGCACAAGGAATTCGAAAACTACCCAAAGTAGTCGAATGATTAGTTCCAATGCATTTGTTTAAAAATATTGTGTCACGGAAAAGCTACATTTTAAATGATACATAGGTCTATGTCTGCGTTGCCAATTCTTCTGTACCGTTGAAAACTATACAAATGCAAGCCAATAATTTAAATAGTTAGAGTGTAGAGAGCTAGGTGCCATCGGATGACATTGTTCCATTTTAGATACATTGTTTTCTAAGTGGGATTTTTTATAAGTTAGAAAGGCAGGTAGAGGTTTCATTAGACAAAAATGTGTTCCCCTCGTGAATTTTCGAAAACAAAATCAAAAAATTTCGAGAAGGCTGGTTTCTGATTTTTTTTTGATTTTCGAAGATTTTCAAAAAAATATCGATATGCAAGTGGTTTTTTGAATAATTCGATGTTCGCAGTCGGGGACTTCGATTTAGTCGAGAACCATGTTCGCCATTTCCATTCAAGTTGAAAAAAATGTCAAAAAATTATAAAAGGATTGAATCATGATTTTTTTTTATTAATTGCAATTTTCAAAAAAATTCCATACGAAGGTGATTTATTGGCTAATTCGAGGACGCTGATTCCGAATCTGACATTGATTTTTGAGGCTGAATATGAGTTCTCGAGATATCTCCAATTTTTATCTCTGAAATGCAATTTTTGAAGCAAT
Organism: Pseudococcus longispinus; assembly: GCA_900064475.1. Lineage (NCBI taxonomy): Eukaryota > Metazoa > Arthropoda > Insecta > Hemiptera > Pseudococcidae > Pseudococcus > Pseudococcus longispinus. The sequence continues at coordinate 13,181 of FIZU01001691.1, forward strand.
AAGACGAGGTGTATGATGATGGTATCCACAATAAGGTGGCATGGAGACAAGGCAACTTGCCCCTAATAATGGGAAAATCGCATTTTTAGTCGAGAAAATTTGAGGAAATGATAACCTTTTTTTGAAACATTTTTTTATTCAAGTTTGAAAATCTAAAAAAAAAACATCTCTGTCTAAAATTTTCGATTTTCTTACCCTTCCAATATTGTCATAATCGTGAAATTACAACGAAGAAATCCAAATTTCGTAATTATTTTAAAATAAAATTTTGATGATTTTAACCTGTTTTAGGCCTTTCTCTCCAATGAATTTTTTTTTTTTTTTTTGGGGGGGGGGGTTAATTTTTAATTGATACTAATTTTGTGTGAACTTGTACCTCTATATCTTTGTTGTACTCGATCCAAAAATGGGAGGGTGAAAAAAAAATTGAAGCGAAGTAACAAAGGAAGTAAAACAAAACATATGGTAAGGAGGGCTAAAATTGATATAAGAAGAACTCAGCGCTACTTTTTTGATCAATTTTATAAAACAGGAAATGTAATTTATTTTCAGCAAAACGAAGTCCAATTGTTTTTCAATTTTCCTCTGTTTTAAATTGAAAAAACAACGTAAGAATGTTTTCAAAACTTTGAAGGTATATTTTTTTAGCTAAGTTCAAATACCTACACAAGTATTGTACCTATAACTCTTTTCGTATTTTTCGTTCTTAATTTTCATTCCGTACTTTTTCAGTAAAAAGAGCCTCACGAATTTTGACCTAACATTTTTGGTCATTATTTTGATCCAAAAGTTACAAAAACTCTGAATAATATTTTGATTCCAAAATTGAAAAAAATTCAAAATTTAATTCAAAAGTCAAAAATTTTAAATCTTGTGACGATTTTAGAATTCAAAGTAGCAATGATCAAAAATTCAAAATTTAAGATCAAAGTCAAAATAGAGGCACGATTTTCAAGAAATATTGTCAATTAATATTTCGATCCAAGAATTACACCAATGCTTCTACTTATTTATTTTGATTCCAAAGTTGAAAAAAAATCGAAATTTGGAACCAAAAATCAAATTTTATTCTCAATTTTTGACTTGAAAATTATCTTTTATAAGGTGATCCAAAGTCATAAATTTTACAACATTTTGATTTCGAAGTTGCAAAAATCGAAATGTGGGATCAATGTCAACATAATGTCAAGATTTGATCCAAAAATTACGCAAGTGATATTATTCTGAATCACGAGCCCAGAATTTTTACCCCACATTTTCTGGTTTTTATTTTGATCGAAAAGTCACACAAATGCTATAATTTTGATGCCAAAATTGAAAAATGAAATTTTAAATCGCAAAAGTCATAATTTTGTGATGATTTCTGATTAAAAATAATTTTTCCAAAACCATAACCCAAATTGATCTACAATCAAAAAAATTACAGCATTTTGATTAGTTAGTCAAAAAAAAGTCAAAATAGTCATGATTTTTACCAAAATTTACCATAATTATAAAAAAGACTAAAGTTATTAAAAAAAAATTCATTTGATTTAAATTTTTTTAGAAATTTCATATTTTTAAACTGAATGTTACAAAATATTCAGAATTTTTGACCCCAAAAATCATAATTTTGAAAAAAATCAACGTTGAATGAAAACTCTTACAATAGGTACCTACCTAAAAATTATCTATTTTCAAAATCGTAACTTTGAACTTATGAAAACATTCGTGGTTTTGAATAAATAAGAAGAAAACACGAAAATGTTCTGATTTAGGATCAGAAATCATTCTCTGGGCAAATCATCATCATCGAGATACCTAATGTTGATGTAACTAATTTTTTTTTTTAATAATAAGAGCTAAAAGGTGTCAAATTCTTATAAAAATTGAAAAAGTAGTTGAACAAGGTGTCGGAGGAATACAGAAAGGTGAAAATCGAAAAAAAAAATTGAAAATGTTCTACATTTGGTTCAAAAGTAGTGCATTTTTCGTTCAAAATTCATTTTTTTTTTAAATCAACCAAAATGTAAAAAAAAACAAATCGAGTTGCGTTTTTCAACGTTAAAAATCGTATGAAAATGAAAAAAACGTTACGAAAAAATGGACTAATTATTTCGAAGTTCTCTTCATTTTCCATCTAAAAGATGAATTTTCGTAAGTCCAAAAGTTCAAGAATTTCTGAAAATGTTCAAGTCCAAAAAGTCGTTTGGATTTTGGGTAAGGAGATAAATAAGTATTCAAGTCTCATAAAATATTAAAAAGTTGAAAAAAACGTGACGCAAAAATGCACAAGAAAAATGGACAAAATTTTCAAAATAACCGCCACCTATAAGACATATCCATGTCAAAAATCGTATAAAGCTAGTCTTCAAAGGTTTTCAGCATTTTTACATTTTATTTGTGTAGGGGGGGGGGGGGGGGGGGGTCGCTTTAAACGGATTGATCTCCTTGAATATTTCAGCCAAAACCAAAACATGGAAAAGAAAATATCCCATCGTAATTTTTTTGACAAATGCAGGAATTTTTAAAATTTCATTCAGTTTATTTTTGGAAAATTGATTCAATTTCTCGAGTAATTTTGTATTTTGAAATTAATTTCTCCTTTTTTTTTACGAAATTTTGGGGCGAAAATGTCGACTTTTTAGTACTTCTCGATCCACGTCTAAATTCTTGACTTTTTTTTTCGACGTAGTTGGAAAAAAAAATCTCGAAGGGACTTAAATTGTGGGAAGAATTATTAGGGGAAAAAACGGCCCCTGTTTTCCTAACTTTTTAAAAATTCTTTTCAATATTTTACGACTGTTCATTGATATGTCAGGATATGATGACTGATAATTTTCCATACTCGAAAATTCCTCAATTGAATTTTTTCAATTGTAAATCAATGTGAAAATTTGATATGGTTTTCGGAATAGTAATTATACCTTATTTTAGTTTCCTGTCAAATTGTCGAATTTCAACATCATGGAAATGTTCTCCTTCGAATTTTGTGGGACAATTCAATGAAAATCACCAAATGAGGCACCAAAATCCCAAAAACATCCACAATTTTAATGCTGTCCTTCAGGGAACTCTTCCACAGTTGTTTTTTTTTCGTCTAAAAACAATTTCACCAACTTTTCTACAATGTTAATAAAAAATTGTTCAACCAAAATATGTGATAAATTCGCACTCTCGTAGTCGTCTGGCCCAATGATGTAATTAGTAGAAATAACATGGTTGAAATAAATTGAAAAATGAATTAGGAAGTAAAGCGAAGCCAAGTTTGGTTTAATAGCTTTCCATAGCTTTCATTGGTTTAATCGTTGTTTACTTTCTTTCTGTTCAAAAAACACGTTAGAATGTAAAAATTGCTGTATTTTGTTGTTCACGTATACGCACGTATTTTCATAGACGATTTATTTCTTTCTCTCTCGCTCGCACCATAGGCTGTTTTTTTCCTGTTTACCCAAATGTAGAACTATTAAGAAATGGAATTTTTTCACACATCTGAGACATTTGAAACGAATGATAAAAATAAATTTTATTTGAAATACGTTACTTAGCGAAATAATCATATGTGCAGAAATCTTTACGAATTCGTACTGCGATGAGCTTCTTTTTATACCAAATCCATAAAATCACGTCATTAAAAAGGGCGTTAAAATTTATCCTCGATATATGTCGCTGTCGTACGATTATATAGGTACTTATGGAAAATGCGAGCTTACGTAGCTTAGGGTACAAAACGCTCGTAAAATAATAGCTTTGAGGAATCATAATTTTTCAGATCTATTGTGATCATCCGCTATTAAAAAATTTATCGTAAATAAGATGCGGAAAGTTGTGTATTACCTAGTATGTTGGTTACGGTTAAGCGATGACATTTATAGAAACACATTACTTGTGAGTCACCTCGCAGTTATTTTGTGTGTACGTATTCACAATACAGAAAGAAATCGCCCAGTGTTGTAATGAGCCAAATTTTTTTCGATTTAAAATTGTTCAAATAGCATGAAACCACACTCGAGAGCTCGACAACGTCACCTCGTGCTTATAATTCGCCGGCTGTATTTAAATTTTTTTACTAAAATATATCCTATTTCTTGGCCAACTTGCGAAATGCTTTTTTTTACCTTTTTTGGAGGTAAAAGTAAACATTTTGTTTTATCGATTTTGAGAAAATCCATCTCAACTGTATCGTTTTTCTGCCAGGTCGTAAAAATCAACGTGTAGAATCTAACTTTTGAAAGTTTATAGCTCGAAGGGTCCTCGTCGATGGGGCAATAGGTGATTGAAAAAATACGTGTATTTTTTGCACCTTTACGTATGTAAACTCTGCGTCGAACGTTGTCCGGAACATGGACGAATTCTTAAATAAAGATATTCATCTCTCGTTTGGCTCCGGTCCATGCAATCTGATTTTGCTCATGAATACATAGATAGCTGGATAGTCTACCTATTCATTGTGTATTCTAGGGCACTGTGTTTATACGCTGATTTTGCACATGATTTCATCCATTTCGAATATTTTTTTAAAGAGATTTTCAGTGAAATTTTGAAAAGTTGGATCAATTTTTTTCACAAACGAAGTTTTTGTGTTTTTAGTCAAAAATGGGACTCGGTTCTGTTCAATTATTTATCATTTCGAATTCGAAAATTTTACAATTTTTGTATTTCACTTTCGATAAATTTCCCTTCATTTTATTTATACTTAGATCGTTGCTGGGTATTTTTTCAACTATGTACCTCATTTCACAATATCATTGATATCTCGAGAAAATTCAATAATGAAATTAATTATCACTCTCCTTTATCAAGTCAACGCTTACATTATGGGAGGTTCAATGCTCGTGAAGACAATACCACTATATACCTACAGTAAGTAAATTAAAACGAAACTAACGAAAGATCAAAATTTCATATTACAATTAAAATTTAAACTGAGAAAAAAAATTCTATTCCAAAAAAATCCCTACAAATGAAATAACCACCTAGATAAATAAATGAAATTAATTCCGAAAAATAGACGTACAGCTTACTATATCATCGTCATCTTCATCAACACGTATGAATTTACTCTTATCGTTCGAATATGAGCATTACACGTCTCAACAGCGCATCGGTATTTGCCATATTTAAAGTTTACATGTTGATCACAGCGCTGCTGCTGTTTACCATCTGCCCATTAATATTCGCACGGTACCACGAGTATTTTTTTTCGCCGGTCGAGAAAAATTTAGTCAGTAGAAAGACGTGTGATTATCACGTATATCTCAATTTGGTTGGTAAAATGGTGAAAGTTGGTTTCAGGATTTTTTTAAATTGAGAATCGAAGTCGAACTGAGTGAAAATTGAAGGCAATAAATTCAAAAAATGGTGCAAGCATCGGAGTAGGTAACTTGGAGGGAGAGGCAAAGAGAAAAACCCGGATTTTATTTATCAAATAATTAGTACAGTTGTAGAAGTATCTTCAGTGCGATTGTTTTGTTAAAAACAATTTTATGAATGAATCTTAATCTAGAGTCTGTGAAGGAAAAATAAAGGTTCCCCTTTTTTGAGGCGTTCTCATGTTATTTTTTTAAGCTCTCCTTTTTTGATAGCAAAAAATCTCCCTATATCTGTACTTAAGGCCTTAGTTGAGAAATTTATCAAACCAAAGTTGTAAATTGAAATCCCTGGAATCAGTTTGGTTATTACAAAAATTTTGATTGGACCACTCCCTTCCCTCCAATTTCGCATAATACATAAAATCACCATATGATTTACATACTTATGTATTTTGCGAAATTGGAGTAAAGGGAGAGGTCCAATCGAAATTTTTGTTATGACCAAAATTATTCCTACTATCTCAATAAACAACTTTTGTATGAAAAATTTTTCAAAAGCGCAATTAGGAAAGGAAATAGGAGACATCCAAGTAAAGGAGATGGACCAATCGGTATAGACTCTAAATTAGGATTCAATCATAAAATTAAATTCTGCAATCAAAAGGAAAATTAAAATCTGGCTTTAAATCAGGGCTGAACCGAAGGGGCCAGAGCTCTTTCAATAAAGTCTGACAAAATGTCCAAAAGTCAGTGTGACGGAATTTCCTGTCTTTTTTACAGGTTTGGTCCAAAAGCGTATCCTACGCTAAAAATTATATTTCAAGTTGAAAAAATCGAAAAAAATTTAAGTAAAAAACGACACGAAATTCCATCACGCTGACGTTTAGATATTTTGTCAAACTTTATTGATCTTATAAAAATTTTCAGATTTCCACCGACTTTTTAGAGTAGAAAAATTTCAAAAATAATGATGATTTTTAGACAATTTGTCAAACAAACCATTTCGATTTTTTGAACTTGAATTTGTAAGGCAGACTTTTTGGAGTAGGAAAATTTCAAATATCACGCTGACTTTCAGACATTAAGAATTCGAATGAATTTTTGGATTTGGAAAATTTCAACTCTGTGGAGCTGAAAAATTACACGAAAGATCAAATCAAACATTTTGTCGGACTTTTTTGAATTTAGAAAAATTTTCATATTTCTACTGACTTTTTGTGCTTGGAATATTACACTTCAAAAATTTTTCAAAAAAAAATCCACCAAATTCACTCACGAAAATCCCTCACGCTGACTTTCAGATATTTTGTTAGATTTTTATGGACTTAGAAAATTTTTCAGAATTTAAACGACTTCTTGAACTAGAAAAATTTCAAGAAAATTTCAAATATCATGTTTTTATGGACTTGAAAAATTCAATGAGTAAAAACATATATTATGTTTTCTTAGTTTCATGAGTAGTATGGAAATGGCGAAGACTTTTTTCCCCACTTTTTAGCCCTAGAATAATAAATATGTCAAATTCGGTTTATTCTTGATCAGCACTTGAGAGATCTGTTCGTATGGAGAAAACGACCTCATATGAACCGATTTGATTTCATACTTAAGTAGAATAATTCAGATCTGATCGTATTGACGAACTTTGGCGTACACTTGAGAACACAAAACAACGGTGGATTTCAGAAAAAGGTCATCTTTTGGAGGAGATGAACCAGTTGAAGGTGCAAAAATTATCAACAGCTTATGAAAAAAAAAAAATTCGAATCATGGATATGTTTTTGAGAATACGTTAAACTATTAATTTTTGGTAAAAATTTGAAAATTGTCAAGTACTAAGTACCTATTTATCTTAATTACTAAGGCGACCCAAAATATTTTTTTACATGTCACGTTTGTCAGCTCGTTAGCTAAAAAGTTACAACATTTTTCCACGAATCAAATCATCCTGATGAAATAGGTGAATTTGGAAAACACATTTTACTTATTTCAGGGGAAAAAAATGATTGAAAAGTTGGAAAAAACAATGAAAAAGCTTTTAAACGTCCTTTTCTGCCAAAAAAGATAAAAATGACGAATTAAGAATTGTATTCGCAACAATTACAACTTACAAAATGACATGAAATTTGAATACGGAGCAAGTAAGTAGGTAGGTAGGTAGGTGGGTACCCACTTACTGTATATTATTCAAACACAAAAAACGTTAGCAAGTATAGGTACCTACTAGGGTGGTTCTTACACTACGGTGGAAAATTTTTCCTGATTTGTTCTGCTAACACCCTCTAAAATGGTTCTTTTTTATGAAAAAAGAACTCTGAGAAATTTTCAACCCTCTATTTGTAAAATAAATCCCTCCCAAATTTTCAAAAAAAATGTTAATGCTATAAAAAATTTTCATCATGAGAAACTAGGGAGCTTTTCTATTTCTTTAGACGCAGCACGTACAACGCAGTTATTCCATATTTCTAACGCAACAGTGAACGATGAAATTTCTTGTAACGTAGGCACAGATTCTTGGAAAGTCCAGTGTTCATTTCTCCATTCAAATGGACCATTTTCGATTTCCATTGGAGGATGCATCTCAAACGAAGATATTCGGCCAACGGTTAAACACCTGAAATTGCAATTTTTTTGTAAGATTTTAAGATGGTAGAAGTTTTTATTAAAACATAAAACCCACGCATGTTTAATCCATAAACCATTCCGATGTTGACATTAAATACACCTAACAATAGTATTTCTAGCATATTATTAAATTGATATAGTGATAGAGACGAATCAACGTTAATGTGAAGAGCAAACTTTTCACATTGTAAAACGTCAATAACAAATTAACAATGATAGTAACGAAGAAAATTGAAAAGAATTTAGCCTATACGAAAAATGAATAGAAAACTGCTCTATTTATTGATAGGATAGAGGAATCGTCATTTAATATGATATTTTCAAGACTTGAATTTTGAAAAAAATTACCAAATTAAAAAATGGTCAAAAAGACTTAATGAGACGTCTCGGAATGTTTATAGTAACTCGTGAAAAAATTTCCCAGTTTCGTAGTTGCTACACTTACTCGATGGAGCAGAAAAAACGTCACTTCATATAGGGTTTTCAAGACTTGAATTTTATACACTGTGCATCAAAGTGCAGCAAGTTTTGAAAATGTGCTTCAATTTTTCTATATTTTAGTAGGTATATTGTATACGATCAAGTATTTGAAATCCACTAGTTTTCAGACACCTTCGACCTTTTCAATTCGCTCAGAATAGGGTCATTTTCAAAAAAAAAAACACGTGATCTTCTAAGATTGAATTTTCTACGATTTTACAATAAATTTCAGAATTTTGAACTTAAAAAGAAAATGGTCAAATTTTGGCAATTTCACAAAATTTTAAAAATGTCATCGAAATAGCAAATTTGATGAAGTGAATTTTATAAAAATCGTCATCACCAGAAATGCCAACTCTTTAAAATGTTCAACAAGGAATAGGGGTAGGTACTAGGGTGGGTCGTCTTTTGCTCTTTTTTTTTCTAGAAAGTTAGAGGGGTGATTCGAAAAAAAATTGGGTTGACGTCAAAAACCGGTGGAAAAATTCTTGGTCTCTGATAATTGAACCAACAATTTGCAGATGGGGTTCAAAATTTAAAAAAAATTGTAGGTAATTAGTCGTGATGTTACTATAGAAGAGGTGGAAAAGTTTTCCCGATTTTTTCGGATTTTTGTTAGGGGTGTTATGATGATTCTTGTACAAGGCCACGATGGTTGTTTCTTAGGATATCTCGAAACTGAATAGAAAAAAACAATCACATACGGTTTGATCGATATTAGGAGTTTGATTTTCACTCCAGATGTACATGGGACGACCCCGACACTATGGGGGGGGGGGGGGGGGGATTCTCAAATTTCCTTGAAATTAGATCATTACGCAAGGTCATCTTGTAATGTAGTGCTCAGCCCGTCCTATAATCGAACAAACAGTATGTAATTGGTTTTTAGCATTGGATATGCTTTTGCTATGGGTATAATTTCATGAAAAACCTGACGAAATTCCTTGACGATGACTTTTAGACATTTTGTCAAACTTTTATGGACTAGGAAAAATTTTCAAAATTCAGATTTCCATTGACTTTTTGAACTTGAAAAACTTCAGATACCTAATGCTGACTTTTAGACTTTTTGAGCTTAAAAAATTGCTTTCCTAGACATTTTGTCAGACTTTCTTTGGACTTGGAAAATTTTCCGAGATAATGCTGATTTTTAGACATTTTGTCAGACAAACAATTGAGACTTTTTGAACTTGGAAAATGTTAGAAATCAGGGTAACGTTCCGATATTTTGTCAGGCAAATTTCTTGGAATGGAAAATTTCAGATATTGCGCTGACTTTCAGATATTTTGTCAGACGTTTTTGGACTTGGAAAATTTCAACTTTATTGACATACAAATTTCAAGACAGTTCAAATCAGACATTTTGTCAGGCAGCTTCTTCCCAAAGGCTTACTTTTAGACATTTTGTCGGCCTTTTTTGAATTTGGAAAAATTTTCAGATTTCTACTGACTTTTCGTACTTGGAATTGGACTTCGAAAAATTTTCAAAAAAATTCCATTACGAAATTCGCTTACGAAAATTTGTCAAGCTGACTTTTAGATATTTTGTCTAACTTTTTTGGACTTGAAAAATTCAATGAGCAAAAGCATAGGTATCCTATTTCGAGATACTTATCCTCAAAACAACCATTTTGGTCAAGTACAAGAACTATCTGAACACCCCTAAAAAAAATCGGGAAATTTTTCATATTTTTCTATGGTAACAATCAAAACCAACCTAGACGATACAAGCCATGAAGGTAAAAAGGCAACATCGCATTTTCGAGGTGTAAACGGCCGACTTTCAGATATGTTTTTTCACCATAACGGAAATATTTGTCAAATCGAAATTCTAACGACACGCGACATTTCAATGATAAAAAATTTTCCACTCTACAATTTTGCTTCTTATCAATATTCATCAAAAACACTTACTTTGCTCGGAAAATAGGAAACTGTGAAAATTCGCATATCCAAGAAAACAGGTTTTCAACGATAAATCAAGGAATAT
>FIZU01001694.1:0-14895 GCA_900064475.1 Pseudococcus longispinus
CAATTTTGACAAAAAATAACATTTTGGATGAAAAAAATTGATGAAAAACGGAGATTTTTACCAAAAATGGCACTTTCTACCTTGAAATGGCAATTTCTACTTTGAAATCACAATTTTGAACAAAGAAATGATAATTTTGACAAAAAATGACAGATTTGGACTAGAAAATGAAAAATGACAAAAAATGACAATTTTTACAAATAAATGAAAATTTTGACAGAAAACTGAGAATTTCAACCAAAAATAACAATTCTGACCAAAAGTGGTATTTTTTACAAAAAAATTACGATTTTTGCCAAAAGTAACTTAGATGAAATTCTGAGAATATTTCCATCAAAATTAAAAATGAGCAACACATATCCACGTCAATTAGGGGGATGGGCCGCAAAGCGACTCAGGCGCCTAGTGAAACTATAAAACATAAAATATGTTTTTTTTTGACATTTTTTCGAAAATTTTAAATTGTTTGTTTAACAAAACGTTTAAAAGTCAGCATTATCCCTGAAATTTTCAAAGTTCAAAAAGTCAACGGAAATCTAAAAAAAATTTTAAATCCAAAAAAGTCTGACAAAATGTCTGAAAGTAAGCGTAATATCTTAAATTTTTCAAATCCAAGAAGTTTACCTGAAAAGATATCAGAAAGTTGCCCTGATTTATAAAATTTTACAAGTTCAAAAAGTTTAAATTATTTGTCAAACAAAATGTCTAAAAGTAAGCATTATCTCTGAAAATTTTCCAAGTCCAAAAAGTCAATAGAAATCTGAAAATTTTTTCAACTCCAAAAAAATTTAACAAAATGTCTGAAAGTCAATTTTCTAAGTTCAAAAAGTCTAAATTGGTTGTCTGACAAAATGTCTCAAAGCTAAGTTTCAATATTCAAAAAGTGCAAATTGTTTGTGTGACAACATGCCTAAAATTGTTCAAAAAAGTCAGGAAATCTGAAAATTTTTCCAAGTCCAAAAAAGTCTGACCACATGTCTCAAAGTCAATGGAAATCTGATAATTGTTCTGAATCCAAAAAAGTCAGAGCTGAAATGTCTAGAAGTCAGCGATAGATAAAAAGCTGTCTGATAATTTTCTGATTTGTACTTTTCTTAACATTTCTCAAGTCCATAAAATTGAAATTTTTCAAGTCCAAAAAATTAATTTTTTACATTAACTTTGTGCTTTAATCACTTCTAATGAGAAATGGATGCGAAAAATCTGAAATCCCCTCAATTTCTTTTTTTTATGGGGAAGAAACGTAGAATTTTCAAGTGCTTTTTTTTGTTCAAAAAACATTCAATTTTTTAAAAATTAAAAATTTTTTCATTTCATGCAAATTTTAGCCAATCTGAAGCCTCCTCGGTGCTCATTTGAGGACATTGAAATTACTCAAAAATCGTCTCCTGTCAAAAGATACCATTAACAATGGAATCGCAAAGTTTTGTAATTTAAAATTTTTTTCAATGTCAAACAAATTTTTTGAGAATTTTGGTACTTTGGGAATCATTAATATCCTTTGCATGGGAGAAAAAAAATTCAGGAGCAATTTTTTTAATAAAAGTGAATTACCTAAGTTCAGATTTTGACAGAAAAATTTCAAAACTTGAAATGAAATCATAACTTATTATAATTACCACTAGAATTAGTCCAATTTACCGTAATTACCATCAAATGATTTGTAATTTACCATAATATTCGTCAGAATTATTCATAATTTACGGTAATTACAGTTGTAATTAGTTGTAATTACGCCTGAATTACTATAATTTACCATTATTACCATAAACTAATTGGTAATTTACCACGTTTGTCACAATTATTCATAATTTACGGTAATTACCACTAAATTTACAATCTCTCCTGTAATTACTCCTAATTTGTGGTATTTACCACTGGAATTACTTGTTTTTCACGGTAACTACCTTAAAAATTCCAGGTAATTTACCCAATGCACCGTTAAAATTAATTGTAATTTTCAGTAATTACTGATAGGTAAATTTTAATCTAATTTATTGCAATCTGATTTCTTCTGGTCGCACATTTAAAAATGATAAAATCGACAGATACAAAATCACTCCGACTACTTTATGGTAATAACGTATTTTAGGACAAACCCCAGTCCCAAATACCTATCAACTGGTTAATTAAATACTCATCTTAGAAACTTTTTTCACTTAATTTACTTTACCTACCGTACGAATAGGTATTTCAAAGCATAGAATTGAAACCCCAAACGAATTCACGGAAAAAGAAATACTACGAACATGGTCACTACAGAAACGATGGCTATACGAGCACTCGAGTTCAAAGATCTGGCTTTCTAACGATACTCAGCTACCTCGTATTTTAATAAAGTAAAAAATAAGATACCGTAAATTATGAAGATATTTCGCGACAAAAATTAGCATAACAAATTGATGCATAAAATTATCCGCCTAAAATCCGATTTAGCAGCTTCGTTAAATACCTCGCTGGAAGAGAAATGCGCGTCCAAAATACCTCGGTATGCTCGTATCTTGTAACTTCACCGAGCATTCCGATTAATCAATCTAGCCGTATTAAAAATAATATTAATGTTAATCAAACCCGCAAAAGTACTTATTCGTATATCCGGAATCGAGCGTATACGGTAATTTCGTCCTTAGCCGAGTCCATCGAAGCGATACCTCACGATAAGAGTTCTATAAAGTTGAGCGAACGAAGAGATGAGTACGGAAATGTAAATTAGGCGTCGAGCAGTTGCGACGGTGAGCGAGAAAGGAAGGAGTGAAAAAATCCTAAAATAGTATTGTATGCAAATTAACACCTATTTAGAATATTTTTTAACTAAGAACGTAATTGATGATGATCGACAATGTCAAGCTTGATAAATATTTTGAAAGAGGGCCCCAGCCGCGGCAATGCTATTATCTGAATTTTAACCATTCCATCTTCGTCCATTATCCGGTAATGCGTTTCGAATCGTGTCGAAGGTAGTGAAAAAAAAAGCGAAATGCCACTTTACCGGTAATAATTGCGACGAAACGCGAAAAATTCCGAGTTAAAACGAGTCATAATGGGCAAGATTTTCAACGCGGCGCAATCGCTGTCGCAGACGAAATTATGCAGAAGCGATTTACGGAATTTGTGATCTTTTTCACCTCGTCGCATAGTCGAATTATTCTGTACTCGCGGAGTATTATATTATTACGACGAAACATGGTGTTTTTTTGATGAAGGAAGAAAAGGGGGAAGGGAAGGAGATCGGTAAAAGCAAATGGTACAGCTGACAAAACGAAGAGGTGAAAAATATTTATCGCTGCCTTCCTGCTGCAAAAAGTTTGCTTTTTCTGTATGGACGAATTCGCAGTTTTAATTACTTTTCGCAGTCGTACATCTTATTTGTGTCTTCGTTCGGTTTGGTTTTTATTTATAGCCCGCCGAAGCGTACACGAGTTGTTTCTGTTTGTTTTTTCCTCCCCCCCCCCATTCTATTCTATTCTATTCGCCGGGGTCATTTTTTATACCAATTCTAAATACCGAAAGTCTTATCGCCAAATAAATTACTACCCTCGAGTCAAACTAAACAATATTTATCATTGTAGCAAAACGAATTTAACGAAATTTCAACGCGTATGAAATGATAATCCTCGCTCGTGTTAATAGATACGAGTACAAACTGGTTATATAATTGCTGGCGAAAATTTAATTCGGGTCGATTACCTGTCCGTGGTTTTTCAACGTGGGATTTTTTCTCAAATAAACAAAAAAGGAGATCTAAGTCCTGACTTGAAAGATATGCAAGTTTTTTTCTTATTCTAATTATCCAAAAATTTACTCATTTTAAAATTCGAACAGGAAAAGGTTTGAAAAAAATAGAAAATGAGCTATTAACCATTGTTTTTGGGAACGAGGTTTCCAGGCGAGCAAAAAAATATATTTTGCAAAGTAGTTTTTCAGCAAAATTGAAGGAAAATTAGGCACGAACTCTGGAATTCACTAATTGGAGGAAGGGATTTATCTTCAATTCAGAGAAAAGAGGTTAAATCGGTAAGAAAATTCGGAAAACATTCGTCTTTCAAATAAGAGACTTTTTGCTGGAAAAGGGGTAAGTAGCCCTAAAACGATTTGGCAGTCACGAAAAAAATTATACTTGAAGCTTTCGAATCACGAATACGCATTTTCTCAAATTTATGACTTTTAGATTACGTTGAACAGGCCCAGTTCAAGAATTTTCTCACGAAGAAGGGGGGGGGGGTTGATACAAGTTAATCATAATTGCATACTTTTGATCGGTTTTCACTCACGAATACATTCAGGAACAAACTGAATTTGGCTTAATGGAAGGGGGGCAAAAATTCCAAAGTTTTGACCTTGATAGAAATTTTTGTGGATTTTTTGAATCCCCATGAAATTTTTCCCAATCAAAATCTAATTAATATAAAAAAAACATCAAAATCATTTTTTTAATCACTGAAGCGAATGATTGCATCGTGATGATTCAAAATCATTTTTGTAGGAGTGATTTTTAATTTTAATGGAAATAAAATCATTGAAATCAAGTGTTTTCATAGAAGATGTCATTTATAATAACGCGTGTAAACAACTATATGATTTTAGTTTAGTCAAAATGAGAAGAAAGTTGGGATTATCTGAAGCTATGAACTTCACAATTAGGTAAATTAGTCAAAAACAGATTCAAATGTCAAGATTTTCAAGGATTTTGAAAATGATTTCATAATTCTAATTTGAAATTATTTTGGAAATGGTCTTCCCCATCTTTGATCAAAATGCAAAATTTCCCAAATTTTCCAAAAAAAAGAGATCAACAATTTCGGTTTTTCATTCAACCTTAATGCATTATACTCAATACTCATTAGTCATTAAAGGTATTAAAATTTCCTTTTTTGATTCTGCAAAATTATTATCCTCCCTACCTCCCTTTCCGCATCAGTCCTGATGGATGTTGAAAATTTTTCATAGTGAATGGTAATTACTGATTTATTCCAAACAAAATTTCATGAGCTTTTATTTGCAATTTTGATGTGATGTGAATGTGTGCTCGAGCGAAGCAGGGGTTAAATTTTGAAGAAAATGGGATTTCCAGACATCAACGTAGCATTTTTCAGCAAAATTCATTGCCTTATTAAAAATGAAACTTTTTTCTTCGAATTTTGAGGATTTTTTGAAAGTTTTCCGATCAATTCAATTGCGGATTTTTTTTACGAAACTTGAGGATTTTTTTTCAGAAATATCCCATTTCTTCAAAAATTTACTTAGATACCAGGGATGACTTTAACTGAGGTCTGAGGTCTGAGCTCATGTGGGAGGGAGGGGGGCTTAAAAAGCAACCCTCATATTTTGAAAAATATCGAAAAGTGGGGAAAACTCGTCAAAAATTGGAAAATGTTGGCAAAACGGAAAAGCTGCTGAACTTTTTAATCGAAAAAATGGCGTAAATATTGGAAAATTTTGCTCTTGTTTCGCTCAGGCTCAATATGTCTTTATTTTTTTCAAACAAAATAATGGATATATTTCTTTATTTTACATCAAGTCACATTTTTTGAGTCATCCCCTCTTCTTGAATAACTGACATAATCTCAATTACAGTTTCGAAATGTTTTTTATCTCTCCACAAAAGTTGGTAAAATTGGAAAAAAGTTGAAAAAATCGCACCGAAAAGTTAGAAAATTAGAAGCTTCAGAGCCCCAAAAAGAATCCCTAACCATCATTGCTAGATACCTATAGTTCCTCAGAAATTTAACGAATTTTTTCAGATAATTTGAGTTGAGGGAGTAATGCATTCCTATTCTCGTCCCTGCCATTAACTCGTTGAAATACTGAAGAGTAATTTCTTAAAATTTGTCATTTCATGAAAAGTTAATTTAAAAAAAATTAAAACAATAGAAAAAATGTTTTCTCATTCATTACATGACTTTATGATTTCTTGTTGAACTATCAAGTTATAAGATAACTCCCTCCCCCCTCCCCCGACATTTACACAAAATACGAGTTCACTTGAATATATTTTTTTACTGAGAATTCAAACGAAATATTCTGAAATAAGAATCAGGTACTCACCTACTTACATCTGAAAAATTGCAAAATTATGGATTCGTTTTGCCAAATTTCAATAATTTTCAAGTGCTTTGGTCGTGAATTTTTCAAAAATTGATTGCCAAATTTCAAGTATCTCTCACCATTACGTTGCTTTATGAAGGTACTGCTTACTAGTAGAATAATTGGACAAAAATTTGAAAATCGACTTCTTTAAGTTAGAAAAATATCGAACTTTATAAGCATTTACGATTTGTAGAAAGATTCCCCGATAACTACTCTAAATTACAAAAGATCATTTTGTTTTTGGGGCTCCTGCCGTCCCAATCATCTTGCACACATTTTACACTTAACAGAGGAAATTTCTGCTCTTCTTGCCTCTTCTCATGCTCTCCCACTACAAACCTTTTATCACACAGACTACAAAAAAAAAAACTACAATACCAATTCGTACATCGACACTGCCAACATTCTGATAAATTTTCCATCAAATTGGTCGAATTGAAAGTGAAAAACGACGAATGTCGTTTGGTTGGCTGACCGAAGTTCAACCAAGGTTACCATAGGTAAGTACCCAGACACACCTTCGGCTAAAAGGTGAGAAAATTTTCAACAAGGTTGCGAATACCTATACGACGAAGCGACTGTAATAAATGAGCCAAATACGTGGTTGAATTTAAATACTAATCCCATAACTAATCTCGTCGCGATTCGACTTCCGAATACGCTCTCTTGGCCAGTTTTTTCTTCTCTTTTTGGCCAAACGTATCCACGCACGTTCGCGCGAGATTAATTTACTCGCTGGCGCGCGCTCTCTCGAGAGAGGAGGCGTTCCGCGGGCGGAGATGAGTTCTTTTTTATCGTTGCTTTGGCTAATTGCGGTGAAATTCGAGCATGGAATTTAGCTGTCATGAAAGGAACGAAAAAGTGAAAAAAAAAGAACTACCAACCTATCTAGCAGATTTAAGTACGACGTCTGGTATATTTGTCATCTTTATCGGACGTCGAGACGCTCGGCTTACTTAAGAGATTGGCACGGCATACACGACGAATACGTGAATCCGCCGCACATCGGAAGTGCAGCCCATTAGATGCATCTGAGTCGACCGCTCCACCGCGTCCAGATCGTAATTACCCGTAAATTATTTATTCCTTCGAGTAAGTATAATTTATTTCGGGCTAAATTGAATTTTCGCCGTTTGATAGCCGTCGCTAAGTGTATTTATCTATGTAAGGTGTTTGACCTTGGACCTCGCCGTGCACGTTCGAAGTCGGTGTCGAAGTTCGTAATAATAGACTATGGGCGCGAACGTTTTCAAAATAAGCGTCTCAATTTACAGCTAGCTGCAGTTCGTAGACGAGCGAGGGGAACCGTACAGGACCTCGAGCTGGGGTTATGGGTTGGCCTTTTTTCAATATACACACGAGTTTGTGCAGATACGTAGGTATTTGTATAATATTGTATGCGATAAGACGATGCAATGGGCGTGCTAAAGAAAAAGGCACCGTGGTCCCTAGCACGATGACTTTCACGTGGAATTTGCCCAGCTGTAATTTGTAATATCTAAACATAGAATTTAAAAAATTTCCTGAGTTGGAGGTTGAGATATCGAATGGAAAAAAACAGAAAGTTTCCTTGCGAACTTTCAGTAAAATTTATCACTTTGGAGTGAAAATCAAAAAGTGACCAGTGGCTACTCTGATTTGTTCAAACCAAATTTAATCACCTTTTTTCTGGATTTTTACCCTTATTCGTCCATTTTCTTTTAAACTTGGTTCAATAAATGAGCGAAAGGAAAAAATACAAACTATCTCAAGAAAAAATCAAAAACGCCATTTTCCAAAAAATGCTCGCAAAAAATTAAAATAGGCTATAAATTTAATTTTTTTAAAATACAAAATTCTTCAAATTTTGAAAAAAAAGTTGAAATAACGTTAAAATTATTTTTTTAAAAATCGTTAATACCTCAAATTGGAAAAAAATTCATAAAAATTTGTTTGAAAATCGCTAAAAATGACTGAAGATAAAACATGAATAAAATTGCATCAACTATCATAAAAGTTTTTAAAAATAACATGAAAATAGTGTAAAAATTGAAAAATTTCCACCGAAAATGAGTAAATTTTCACAAAAGTGCGAGAAAAATTATTAAATCTTTATAGAAATTGGTCAAAACTTTCGTAAAAAAAAATAATTCTTTAAATATTTTAACGAATTTTTTCCACATTTTGAGTGATTTTTACAACACATTTCGAAGATCTTTTTCAGGCATTTTCAATTATACTTTTTTGGTGTTTTTGTCTAACTTTTATCAATATTTGAACAATTTTTGTAAAAATATTAAAAAATTTTATTTTTTCAAATAATTTTACAGATATTTCCGAAAAGTGCTCAATATTGATAAAATTGTTTGAAATATCGTAAAAAAAGATTTGAATAGGTAAGTAGATCATAAAAAATATTTAAAATGTAAGAAAAATTTTTTAAATTCTTTGCAAAATAATAAAGAAGCCATTCAAAATTGCTCGAAAGGTCGTAAAAATTGTACAAATTTTGAAACAAATGTTGAAACTGTCACAAAAGTTGTTGAAAGTTACTCAAAAATTGACAAAACTCCGGTAAAATTACACGAAATATCTCAAAAATTTTTGAAAATGAGATATAGGTGCAAATAAGTTGCATTAAATGCGAAAAAAATTATTAAAATTCAAGGAAAATTGTGTAATATCAATTTAAAAAAATCAGATAAACTAATGTATTGCATCAAAAATGTGTAAACTTTCACAAAATTTCGTCAAAAAATCCAAAAAGTGTAAAAAAAAGTACTTATTGAATTTTCATTAAAATTTTCTGGAAATAACGTTGAAAAATGTTCAAATTTTTGCCACATTTTAGATGATTTTGACGGAATTTCAATTTTTTTTTTATATTTTTGAGCAATTTTTACCAATATTTAAACATTTTTTGCAGTAATTTTTATAATTCTTCTGCTTTTTCAAATAGTTTTAATGATATTTCAACCATTTTTATGAAATTTAAATTAATTTAAACACAATTTTAACAATTTCAAAAATATTTTCAGTTTTAAAAATTTTTTATAACAATTTCATCAGTTTTTGTGTTTTTTATAATAATTTTAATAATGAAATTTCAGCCAATTTTATAAAATTTGGAATAACGTTTTCACAATTGAACTTTCAAATGGTACCTACCCTCAAGTACCTACCCTCAGGGAAATGGGGTTCAAATTGCTAAAACTTGAGCGAAAAACATGCCAAACCCCCATAAAATTTCTATGCTAAAAAAATTCACAAAAATTTCTGAAAAAAAATCATTAAAGGGTTCTACTTTAAAAATTTTAGCGCAAACATCTCGAATAAGTATATAATTTTTGAATTTTGAATGATATAAAATTACCCCCTTCCACTTCCGTCTCCTTTGGACCCTGATTTATCACAATAATTCCATGAAAACGGAGGTGGGGAGAGGGGAAATTCAAATGGAATTTCTCAGCAGGCACCAACAGAACGAAAATCAAATGAAAATATCAAGCTTGAATTTCCTTTTCTCAATACGACATGTAATTTCAGCACTTAGAAGGAAATTTTCTCATTTTTCTAAAAAAAAATCCACTATTTTTAGAAATTTTCTACGACAAAGTACATCTTTGGAAAAAACCCATTTCAGAGGGTTGAAAGCTTGAAACCAGTGGCGACGGCGTAGATGAGAAGCGGATGATCACTAGGGTGGATCGTCTTTGACTTTTTTTGAAAAGTTGGTGGGGCGGGGTCGTTGAAAAAAAGTTGTGGGGTGACGTCAAAAGACCATGGGAAAGACATTTTACAAATGCGGTTCAAAATTTTCAAATTTTCAAAAAAATCAAGAAAAATTTGAAATGCTTTTTTTGAAAATTTTTAAATCTCGAACCTTATCTGCAAAATGTTGGTTCAAGTCGGGGACCCAAAAATTTTTCTACGGTCTTTTAACGTCATCCCACAACTTTTTTTCGATCCTCACTTCAACTTGAAAAAAAAAAACATCGTACTAACCACCCCCTCCCCCATATTCCCAAAATATTTCATTTTTAGTTCAAATAAGTATCTTGCTCAACCAAAAATTTGGATCCATTTTTCAAAAAAAATTTTATAAAATGACAACGAAGACGGATTATCTCTTACGATTTTATTGAAGAGGCAGCGTGGTATGCTACACCTAGCTCTACTAAAATTGGAGCTCGAAAAAAATTTTCTGATGATTTTGACGAAAAATCCCCCCCACGAAACTACTCCACCTACGCTACCGGTTAAAACAAAAAACAAAATTTAACGTTCGCTACTACAAATTGTTAATCTCTTCTTTCATTTTTAATTGCTCAAAAAACGATTAAATTTGCTCGTACTCCATTTCAAGGCATCAGCTTATAACGGAACCTAAATTACATCCAAGATTAATCCAACTTCCTAGTTCGTACCCCCGGTTCCGCGATTGAGTAACGACAGGAGTAGATACGCACGAAGAAAAAAATGCTGAAAAAATTTTCACCTTTACGAAGGCCCGATTACGTTACAGAAGAATGTTATAATTGAGCTCTTTGTACGTTGGTTGGAACCGCGTAATACGAGTACGTACTTACGAGTATAACATGTAATAAAAATTTCTCTCGTAATACGGTCCAATAAGCGTTTATAAAATGGTTTCAGTTAGCCGGGATATATTTTCAGGCGGACAATAAAAAGTCTGTTTGCTGCAGCAGCAACGCCGGATACGGAATAAGAAACGGTTTGCGCTCGTAGGTAGGTTAAAAATGGGCAAAAAAATTTGAAAAAGGCGCATTACGTGGAATTTTTTTAATACTTTCGCAATTAACTACGTTACCATTTAAGGTGCGTTGTGAGGCGAGCATGCTACGTACACTGTAGTCTGCCCCTCGCCGCAACGATTTTATTTATTTGCTATTTTCTTTTAATATACCTTTGAAGATCAGCAAAAGGAGGCGCGCGGTTGGTATAATAACTTTAATAACGTCATTTAACATATAATATGCGGTTCCTGTAGATATCGTTTCAGGTTGCTCGGCAAGCTCACGTTTTAATTAAAACTTTATATCTAAAGGTTTCGCGATACAGCGCAGAGCCAGAGAGAAGCGACGTGTATAAACGTCCGGCAAAATGTCAGTAGTAGGCGCCATTTCACTCGGGCACAGCTCGTATTTTAGATTTACGATTGCATTGGTAGCAACGCGAACGCACATATTCGCCTGTTTCGCTGACTGATAATACCTAGATATGTACGTAAGTCTTGGGTCTGCAGCATAGGTACAGGCCTAAGTACAATTCTCTCTGGTCGACCAATTTTTATGTACCTAGGTAAGTAAACTCGAGAGTGATAAGTTCATCGGCTTCGTGTTACGATAATCGAAAAAATTCCAACTATTCCAAGTTAATTAGTACGAATGTAATCGATTTATGGGTTCAATTCTGTACCCGGTGTACGTTCGTCTTTCTACGTACCTAGAGAATTTTCCACCAGGTGGATCGAGTCTTTCAATACGAAATTTTTTTTCCGCCAATTTTGATTTACTTAATTACTACGGCTGAGAAAAATGTGGTACTTGAAAATGAAACACCTCATGGTCGCCGAGCCGACAATACCTGCAACCGTCCGGTCTCCGGTTATTATAAAATAACGGATTAAATACTTCACTCTTTTCTAGTAATTAACCATCTATCAAAATAAGTACTCGCCGAATGCGATGGTACGGTTTCAATGGGACTTAAAAAATACGCGATTGTAACGGTAACTGACTAAATGTATACTCACAAGTACGTCTACGTACACTTAAAGCCAGGTACAGTTGAAATTCGCAAATCAAAATACAAAGACTCACCTGTAACAGAGTAAGAGAAAAAAAAAGAGAAAACGTGAAATTAATATTACAAAATGAATACTCGTAATACAATAAGAATCGAATATAGATCGTGATTTTTTAATTTTAATACGCGTAACAGGATCGTAACTTGGATCGTATTTTTTTAATGGATGGTGTAATTAACCTTGTTGTGCATGGCAGATGTTCAGACACAAGTCCGAGGACCGATTGACCTCTACTTGGTAGGTATCGAGATATTAATTATCGAACCGATATTTCACGAAGCGAAGGGATCGAGATCGACGGATTTTTAACGTAGGTCTGCTGGTCTCGTAGGAGAATACGAAGTTGAGAAAAACAGCTACAATGGAGAAGGGAAAATGAAAAATCCGGAAACGATCAACAAAAAACAATACAAATGGGGTTGTAAGAAGATTTAGAGAAAAGGGGAATTTGAATGAGATTTTTTTTCTTGTTTGCGATGAAAAAAATGAGCAGAGCTCGACGAGAGAAAATTGTTGAGGGTGGCGAAAAATTGACGATTGTCAACTGTATACTTTCTCCTTCATTTTTACATTTCTCACATAACTTTTTTACCTCAAAAACAGTGCCGTATTAAGGTTTTAATCGCTCTGTGCGATTTTTCTTTCGCCGCCCTTCATCAAAAGTACCCCCTCCCCCCCAAATACATAATGGGTGTATAACTTTTTTGAAAAAGGATATTATTTTATTAAAAAATCTGATGAACTACATTTTCACTCAATAAAATCATAAATTTTCCAACTGCTACTACATTTTTTTTTTGGATGGCAAGGAACGGAGGCATAAACTCAACCAATAGGGGATTTTCTTGAATTTTTTTTTCAAAATAGTACGTAAGTCATATTATATTCATAAATCGAATTGAATACCTATTTACATGCGAATAAGCAGGTCCTCCTCATTAAATTTTGGAATTAGGACCTCACCCGAGCGAAGCGAGGGTGAAAATTTTTGCAGAAAATTGGATCAAAACCGGGAATTTCATCATTTTTTCCAACATTTTGACAGAGGCTTTTGACGAGAAAAAATAAATTTATTCAACGTAAGTTCATGTAAAATGTAAATAAACACTCATTATTTTATAAAAATAAGTAAACTTATTGAACCCGAGCAAAGCGAAGGCGAATTTTTTGGAAAATAAAGCATTCAAAAGCTAAGATTTTTGAATTTGCTCAAATTGCCCCCCCCCCATTTTTTGCCGCGTTAAACTGGCGCTGCTCAAAAAATTGGTTATTCAATTGACCTGAAAAAAGATTATAAAAAGTCACATCTTTTCAAAATTTCACAACTTGAAACTGGTTTCAGATTTTTGATTGTTTGAAATATCCATAACTTACCCCTCTACCAAAAAATATTGGTACCTAATACCTATTCAAAACGACAAAGAATCAAAAATCAAAATTAAAATAAAAAATACAATAAAACATTTTTTCAAGTAGATACCTACCTACATTTAGGCACTCAAGTTCCAAGTTTCTAATTAAGAACTACGGTGGTCCTTGTTTTCAACTTTTGAATTCTTTTGCTCTCCCTCCCCCCCTCCCCATCCCCCAAATAATTCCTTTTTAAGAAAAAATAATTTCCTATTTTTCATTTTTTTCTCAATTGAATTTCAAGTGGTGCTAATAATCCCCAATTTTAAAAAAAATTAAAGAAACAAAAATTGAAATTTTTTTTTCAATTTTCAATTTTTTTCATTTCACCCCCCCCCCCATCCGCCCTGTTCCATGCGACCAAAAATTACTACTGAATTTGGCCCTCCCCCCCGCACGGATAAAAGTAAAAAGTTTGGAATTTTAGCCCACCGAATGCCCCTATTTCTATTTTCTCAATGAAGGAGATGACAGAAATTTGAGACTAATTTTCAATAAAAGGGGAAGTATTAGTAGAGAATGCAGCAAAAAAAATCAGAAATGAAAAATTTTTCGTCGCATTTTTTAAAATTTTGTAAGAAATTGGGGAGAGTTGGCACCACTTACTCTGCGTACATGAAATTAAAACTTTCTAGAATGAGAAAAAGTTTGGAGGTGGGGGAGAAAAACAACTCAGAAAAAAATTTTTACCAAGTATAATTGTTCAGTATTACTTTATTTCGGACTTCATCGGGACGTGTAGGAAGGGTAGAGTGGGAGGGATTACCCTATACTCAAATCTTCTCACTAAAAAATTAATCGGTAAGATATTTTTCTTAATTTTTTGAAAACAATTATCACTAAAAACATACGAAAAAAATCATTTGCATCGCTTATCAGACAATGGTGTGGTAAATTTCAAATTTTACGAAAACCACTTTCTCGTATAATTTTTGACTTTCTTGTTTTTGCCATAAAAAATTAAACATCGAATAGATTTACGAAAAATAAAATTAATTAACAGAAGGGTTGAAAAATTGAAACAAAACCCACAAACAATTAATTTCAGCCAAAAATTGGGGTCAAAATTTGGCAAAATTTCTGATATTTGGACAGTGGCGTTGTTAAGGGGATTTGGAATTTCTTCTAAAAAATTTACAATTTTGACAACTTGAAAAAATTTTCAGCTTTGATACTATTTCTTGCAACTTTTCATTTTGTAACCTTGGCCTCCTTTGTACCTTCGGAACATTCCCAGTTTTCACATTCTAGTGACGCAAGTAACTTTAATTTCACATTTATTTAGACAAAATTTGCAGAAAACACAAGAAATTACCTTTTTTCTATTTTTGGATTAAAAGACCAATTTCGTCAAACATTTGAACAGTCATTTTCTCAAGATTTTTGAAAAACATTCATCATAAAAAATGTAGGAAAAAATTATTTGCCTTTGAATTTTGAATAATTTCAGAAAATTGTCGAAAACTGGGGGGGGGGGAGTAAATCAAATCATAGAAACGTAAAAAATGAATAAAAATACTAGTAATTGTTACGAGTAAAATATTCTCGTAGGTCAAATAAATAAATTCGAGACGCGAGTTCGTAATGGG
>FIZU01001695.1:0-12341 GCA_900064475.1 Pseudococcus longispinus
CTCTGTCATTTTTGCATATTTTTTTGTACGACCAAAAAATGGCACATCTACAGGATAAATCACAATCACACTGCAAATTTCAGACCTTCTACCTATTATAGTTACTGAGAACATTCGCGGACAAACTTTTTTGGCGAATACATAATACCGAATTTAAAAATTCGGTTAAAAAGATAATTTTCTCACAAGCCATAATACGTATCTCGTATGTAGACTATCACTCGAACATATATAGGCTACTCACCAACCCATAATAATACGTAATATTGACTGTTAACAAAAAAAATATCATTTTTATGACGAAAACAATATGGTAATTAAATACAATATAAAAATTTTGAGTCGATGATCTTTATGTACGATACCGCTATACGTATGTACATCGATGCCATTATAAAATCTTGTTTTAAAATTTTCATTCATGATATTCGCCCGAAACTCATTGATGATATAAAACGGTTCTGTTTAATCAATGGATTTGCTGCTGTTAACGTATGGTTCAAATTAATTAGAACATATTTTAAGTACGAATATTACAGAATTTGAAGAAAATTGTTGCATTGTTGATGCGTTCATTAAACAGTATCATTGAATGAACCGGTTACATTAAATAATTTGTACCGAATAAGGTATTGTAAACTGGTACCATGTATTACGAGTACGAGCTTCATTAATGAAATGAGTTTTCGTGCATAAAATGTGAAAATCGACTACTTTCTGTCTGCAGATGCGTTCGGATAAAAGGTTTTTGAACCAATTTCGCGTCGTCTGCGTGCACATCGGTTCATCGAAAATATATCCCTAAATACGTAAACCCCTTTGGTCCACGAAATAGGCAAATTTAATAACAGAAAATGCATTAGGTAATTCGAACGTGGTCCAGGTATGTTGTGGTTGCATTGGCCGTGTAAATCGTACTGATAATGGTTTTGTTGATTGACATTGTAAGTACTTGGGTACCTCAGGTCTCTCAGGCATCAGGTACCCGAACTATAATGTCATAAGAGGTACACGCTACCTAGGTTTTATTTGTTTCGCACGCTTGCAGTATGTTATATGAACCTTTTATAGTATAAGATTGCATACTGCACACGACCCTGACCTTAATATCAGCCGATCGAATTTAATCGCTGGAATAAATTCGGATATCGGTTCGAGATTTCGGAAATATCGCATTATCATAAACGTCACGCTCGCGAGGTTCAATAATGACGCCGGAATAAACCTCGTAAAATAGCCTATATTAAATTGGTACATCGCAATGGCGCGGAAATTACCGAATGAGGATTCTTAATTAAGCGTAGACAGTTTTTATAATTCATACAAAGATGGTAATGAATCGATAATACGTCTTATTAATCGCGCACATGCACAGCAGTTTAACTCGCAAAAGTCCCCTCCCTCCAACCGAGGACGTCCCGCCGTCCTGTACCATCATATCGCGACTTATTAATGAAATGCTTTTGAAAGCGGAATATTTTTGCTTAAAATCGAAGGTAATTAAAATTATTTGGAGTATCATGTCATTAAACAGATTTCATCTCTCGTCTGCATTCCTTCGGCTGCGCGTATTACTTCCGTGAAAAATTACACGAATCGCATCCGCGCCGTAATTGAACTGATTTTTGGCGTAATATTTTGGTAATTAGCGTATTCGTAATGTGGTCGATTTTATTCGCAATAAAATTTACCGTTAGAAATTTCGTAATGTTTAGCCTTTTTTTTTGGAGGAAATAGGGGTTTGATGGTTGGATGAAAGATTCGAGGTTCGGGATTGGTAATGTTTTGGGGGGTTGAAGATGGTAGAAATGGTCTGGCTAATATGTGTCAAGTTCAAATTGAAAATTTGCGATTTAAAACCTGTATTCGATGTGTGGTGTTTCCATCAATAAGTCAATTTATCGAAATTAGCAGTTTTACCAGCCGAAATCAATGTGCTTGTGTGCTTGAAATCAGTGAATTAAAAGCAATAATTTGACTTCGAATGTACGATTTAAACGTCCAAAATTCATTTGCTGTCGTAATGGCTTTGAAACAAAAATTAATTTTGAAAAAAAAAATTGAAAAATATCAAATTGTTTCTCAATAATAGACCAAGTCCAAGTATTGAGAAGTCGAAAACTCCTACAGTTAAAAATATGCATTTAATTTTGGAATTTCAATTTCGAATCGAAAAATTAATTTTTGAAAACGAAGTGCCCAAATTAAACTCGTAAAAAGCAAGGATCGAAACTTGAACTTCAAAGTTTGTAATTTCAAAAAAATCAATTTGATCAGCTGTTTTTAGAAGTCATTTTAAAAAATTTATTGCGAAGGAAAATATAGAAATATGAGGACTGAGATTTTCATTTTTTCAAAATTCTGAAAAAAATTCAAAGAATATTTAAATTAGAATTATTTTGGCGTGTAAATGCCTTCTCTAAAAAATCATACTCGATGCTGACTTTTTTTTCAGAGAGGCATAAGAAAATCATTTTTTTCTTACCTACCTATTTTTTAAATTTCTTATGAAAAATTTATGAAGACATTTTTGCATATTTTTTTGCCAACTTGAGAATGTTGTTTTGAACTAGTTTTTATGAATAAAACAAACTGAACTTTCAGGTCTCCCGGGGAGAAATTGCTTTGGTGAAGAAATCGATGCAAACGACGTTTAGATAAATATTTCTCTGAATTTTTTTTGGAATTTTCAAGGAAAATTGGAAAAATACAAAAAAATTGGCTTTTTGTGCCTCACTGAAAAGAAGGAGCGGGCTGGTAAAATTTGAAAACATTTCCCCAACAATCTTGGGTAAAAATATACATAACGTAGTCCTACTAAGTGTTCTCAAAATTTTGAAAATTTTCAATTTTTTTTTTCTAATTTGAAAGCAAAAGGGAGATGAAATGGTTAAATCCAGAATCCAAAATTTATGGGTTCTCTTGATGTCATTCAACGACTTTTTTGATAGCTCCCAGCCAGTTTTTAGCTTTTCAAAAAATGTAATTCTTGGATCTCTTTGAGAATTAATTCAAACCTGAAAATTTTTCATTATTTTTTCAATTGGGATTAAAATTTTAAATAAGTTTTGTTTTAGCAAAGGATATACTTATTTTTGCAATTACCAAACTTGCGAAAAACGATACGAAATCCCGTCACACTGACTTCTAGACATTTTTTCAGATTTTTTTGGACTTATATAAATTTACAGATTTTTACTGACTTTTTGGACTTGGAAAACTTCAAAAGTAATGCTGACTTTTAGATATATTTTAGACTTTCTGGATTTGATAATTTTTTCAAATTTCAAACGATTTTTTGGGCTTGGAAAATTTTAGAAATTCTGATATTTTTGATTTTGATAAATTTTATTAAGTGGTCAGTTGATTTTTGAACTTGGAAATTTCTAAAAATAAAATTTTTACAGGTTCTAAAAGTTGGAATCTCTTGAATTTTTCAAGTTCAAAAACTGACAAAATGTCTGAAAGGCAAGTAAACCTCTCTCTATAAATTGCCTAAAAGTTAGAGTGATCTCTGTGAAATTTTCTTAGTCCAAAAAGTGGTTTGAAATCAAAATAAGTCAGCTCCTCACCTTATAAACTTTTTCTCAAATACAGAAAGTCAGAATTTCTGAAAAAACTGGTTCAAAAAGTGAGGTTAATTCAGTCCA
Organism: Pseudococcus longispinus; assembly: GCA_900064475.1. Classification (NCBI taxonomy): domain Eukaryota; kingdom Metazoa; phylum Arthropoda; class Insecta; order Hemiptera; family Pseudococcidae; genus Pseudococcus; species Pseudococcus longispinus. Next base: position 3,651 of record FIZU01001695.1, read on the forward strand.
ACATTATGTCTGACTTTTGAAAACTTCAACAATTTTTTTTTAATTCGTTTGAAAGGCTGTCTGACAAAATTAAGGAAGATTTCTGAATTTTTTTCAAGCCCAAAAAGCATAATTGTTTGATAAAAAGGAGATAGATTTACTCTTCAAGCGGACATATTGGCACATGGATATCAAAAGTTTTCAAAAGGTCTTTGCCATTTTTGAAAATCTGAAAACTTTTCCAAGTCCAAAAAAGTCTGACAAAATGTCTAAAATTCAATTTTCTAAGCTCAAAAAGAATCTGAATTATTTTTTGCCCAACAAAATGTTTAAAAGTCATTTTTATCTCTGAAATTGTCCAAAATTCGAAAGGTGAATGGAAATCTGAAAAGTTTTCCAACTTCAGAAAAGTCGACAAAATGTCTGGTTTAAACTTCATTGAAATTTTTCAAGTCTATAAAGTTGATTTGAGTTCTCAAAATTTTTTCAAGTCCAAAAAAGTCTGACAAAATGCCTAAAAGTCATCTTCAAGGAATTTTGTGACGGTTTTTACGGACACAAAAAATGGACAAAAAATTGGACAAAAAAATGGACACTATTTTAGGATTGACCCCAGCCATTAGACATATCCATGTCAAAATTATCCAAAAATTTGAGTGATTTCTGAATTTTTTTATTTAAAAATTTAAGTTTTTTAAAGTCTAAAAATTCGTTTGAAATCTGAAATTTTTTTCATGTTCAAAAAGTATAATCTCTGACAAAATGTCTAAGAGTCAGCGTAATCTCTGAAATTTTCTTCAAGCCCAAAAAGTCTGTCTGACAAAATGTCGGAAAGTTGGCGTAATTTCTGAATTTTTTTCCAAGTCCAAAAAATTCAACACGAGTTTTGATTTTTTTCGAATCTAAAAAGTCGTTTAAAATCTGAAAATTTTTCAACTCCACTGAAACAACGTCTAAAAGTCGTCGTCGAGGAATTTTGTAACGGAATTTTGTGACAAAAATGAATAAATGAAATTTTGTTTCAATTCCAAATGTCTTATAAAATTATGATATTTCAAAATATGTTTAAATAAGTAGACATCAAGAAATTTATTTTATTATTTTATTTTTTGATCAATAAAAAGCTATTTTTGTGGAATTCTGAATAATTTTTCTACTCAATTTTTTGAGTAATTTTTTCAAAAAAACTCAAGGTGGGGGTAGGGTATTAACCCAAGTGAGAAAAAATTTAAGCACCCATCGATAAAAAATCAAAGTAACGCCATTGCTCACCTCTCAAAATCAAATAAGTACATTAATTTGTTCACCCTTTTTCTTGTTTCCTCAAATTTGAAATCGATGAGATATTGAATTTTGAAGTTTGATGGGCTTGTAACATGGCAGTTTTCGAAATTCTCCTATTTTTTTATCCACAGGTAGACATCATTATTTTTTTCGATCAATTCAATACAGAATTAAGATTGTCTAGTCATTTGAAACTTGAAAAAGCAAATTCGATGTTGCTCCTCAATATTGAATTCTTTTTTCGTAATCTTATTCCTACATACAAATAGGTACAACCTACCTCACTTTCTACAACCAAAACTCTCCTAAAGACTTGTCAGTATTAATAAAAACATCAAAACACATACTCAGGTAACCTGTCTTTATACCATTTAATCGGTTCGAACAATCCATCATATTTTTGCAAGTACAAGTGCTGAACATATTGCATGAACAATTCCGCATCAAGTTTTTCGCGATTGCGTTCGTACGTCGTTGGCGATATGGGCGTTTAGGGGTTAATTATCGCGTGCATATTAGTGAAATTCGTCGTAAACATTCATTAAAAGGACTGTCCAGTTAACGAGTTTCAAACATCTGTGAGAAAATAAAACGACTATTAGTTAAAAAACAGTATTTCGAAGTCATTAATTTTTTATCCAAAGTATAGGTTATAGATCTTAAGATTATACACATACACTTTCAAGCCAAGTGAAATGTATAAAATCGTAATATTAATTTCCGTATAATTACTCTCGTGTACTCATAGTTCGTTGTTTACGCTAATGTATCGCATGTACACGCAATTACAATAATTAAAACTCATCTCGTGTCTTTTTGTACCTTCGAAAACGGTCATTTAACAAGTTGTACTTATTGTTAAGGTGGAATAGTTATAAGAATACTTTTATTTTCCCGATCCGTATTGGTAAAAAAAAAAAAAATGAAAAAAGGGAGAAAAAACTAGGTACCTAATAATTGACGCATTCGGACATTTGAAAAGGACTTGTGGTTACCGGAAATGGTGCGGTTAAAATAACAGTAAATTGGTTTATAAAACGTGTTAGCAATACAATTAAAAGCGCGATGTGGCGTCATGTTGCGGTTCACTGAACATTCCACAGAGGGCTCTGCAAACCAACCCATCTGTTTCCACACTTATAGGCTACCAACATAACATGCTGATGCGGTTTTATTAATTACGGATTCGAACGGGGCCACGTTTAACAACCTATCATTTGATATACTCTCCCCCCTTCGACATACGTAACATCTGTTTCCGTTTTATATTTTATTACTATTTTTTGCTGGCTTTTTTCAAAAGAAATACGTTAGTATTCGATTGGTTATGATAATTTATTTAATAGAATAATTTTCACGCCTTCATGATTCATTTTATCTGTAATTGGATCGAGCGAGCAGAATCAATATTGGTGTTGAAGTTATTTTCATTAACTATAGAATATTTACCTATGGGTAGGTAGTAACTCGCGACTGCAGACGAGAACGTGGTATTACAATAATTCTTTGCAGTGTTTCGGTCATTGATTTTTACCATGGTGTAGTTTGATACTGCGATGAAAATTGTACAATGGTCTGTGTTTGATTTGAACTAAAACTACCTGCGATTTCCCCATTTACCTTTCGATATTCGAATAGGTACTTGTCGAAAAAAAGAGGGAAATGATCTTATAAATTATTATCTGTGATTGGTCAAAAGCAAAAATTCAAAAAGATAATCAAAAACGATACCTATCTTGCACAAATACCTAGATTGTTCAAAATGATCAAAAATTCGTTAAAATTATGTTACAGATGTGCGAAGAGTTCTAAAAATCATTCATAATGACGAAAAAATTGAAAAAATTACTCTAAAATGCTTCAAATTAATATGAAACTTGATGAAAACCCCATCAAAATTTCATAAATATCACAAAAATGGTTTAACATGTCACAAAAATGGCAGATAGAATCATGAAAATTGTTCATAACGCCATAAAAGTTTCTGAAAAAAGCTAAAAATCGCTTTTTGTTTAAATCAGTGGTAATTTTTGGTATTTTACGGTGCTTTTTGATAATTTACTGTTGGTTTGGTAATTTACCATATTTTTTGGTAATTTATCGTAAATTTTAAATAATCATGATTTACATTTGACAGTGACTTTTAATGACTTGGCTGTAATTTTTGAAGATTTACGACAATTTCTGATGAATTTTATTATTTTTGGTAAAATTACGTTAATTTTTGTTAAATTACGTTAATTTATGATAAATTGCGGTAACTTTTGGTAAATTACGGTAATTGTGATTGACTTGCAGTAATTTTTACTGAGCTATGTTAAATTTTGGAAATCACGAGAATTTTTGGAGAATTGTGTGAATTTTAGCAATTTTTGGTAAACTTGGCTGATTTGTATTCAATTTTGATTTTTGAATAATCACAATTTTCTCTTGATAGTGATTTCTAACCAATTGACGTTAATTATTGATAAATTACGATGGTTTTGATGAATTACGGTAATTTTTGAAAAATTACGATGATTTTTGATGAATTACGGTAATTTTTGGAAAATTACGATGATTTTTGATTAATTACGGTAATTTTTGGAAAATTACAGTAATTTTGGTGAAGTTTGGTTATTTTTGAGAATTACGATAATTTTGATCAATTATGGTTATTTTAAGAGAATTTTGGTAATTTATGGAAATTATGGTAATTTTGGGAAATAATGATAATTTTTTTGAATTACGGTAATTTTTAGGAATTACAATAAACTTTGAAGAAATTGTGGTAATTTTAGAAAATTATGGGTATTTTGGGAAATTTTGGGAATTTTTTACAAATTATGGTCATTTTTGAGGAATCGACATAAGGTTTAAGGAATTACCGTAATTTTTGAGGAGTTACGGTTATTTTTAGAGAATTATAATAATTCTTGGAAATTTTAGTAATTTTGGGGAATTACAGTAACTTTGGAGAATTATGATGATTTCTAGAGAATTTTGGTAATTTTTGAAAATGACTTATGTTTATTGTAATTTTGGCCAAATTGTGGAAAATTACGGTAATTTTTGGAAATTATGGTAATTTTTGAGGAACTACGGTAATTTTTGTAAATTTTGGTGATTTTGCAGAATTGCGGTGATGTTTAGAGAATTTTGGTAATTTTGGGGAATTATGATCATTTTTGGGAACTGTGGTGATTGTTGAAGCAATTGTGATCATTTTACAGAATTACGATCATTTTTGGGAATTGCAGTCATTTTTGAGGAATCGGGATAATTTTTTCGAAATCACGGTAATTTTTGGGGAATTATGGTAATTTCTAGAGACTTTTGGTACTTTTTGGAAATTATGGTAGTTTTTGGGAATTATTTACTGTAATGTTTGAAAATTACGGTAATTTTGGGAAATTACAGTAAATTTCAGAGAATTACGGTCATTTTTGGGAATCACGGTAATTTTAGGGAAATTAGAGTCATTTTGGGGAACTATGGTAACTTTTGAAGAATTACAGTAATTTTGGGGAATTAAGGTAATTTTTGTAAATTTCAGTAATTTTGGAGAATTGTGGTGATTTTTGAGAAGTTTGGTGATTTTGGGAATTTTTGGGAATTACTTACTGTAAATTTTGAAAATTACGGTAATTTTGGGGAATTATAGTAAATTTGAGAGAATTACGGTAATTTTGGGGAATTATAGTAAATTTGAGAGAATTACGGTCATTTTTGGGAATTACAGTAATTGTAGAGAAATTCGGGTAATTTTTAGGAATTATGGTAATTTTTGAAGAATTACGGTAATTTTTATAAATTTCAGTAATTTTGGAGAATTATAGTGATTTTTAGAGACGTTTGGTAATTTTGGGAGTTTTTGGGAATTGCGGTGATTGTTGGAGAAATTGTGATAATTTTAGAGAATTATGGTAATATTTGGGAATTATGGTCATTTTTGAGGAATCGGGATAATTTTTGAAGAATTGCGGTAATTTTTGAGAAGTTACACTAATTTTTGGGGAATTACGGTAATTTTAGAGAATTATGGTCATGTTTGAAAATAAGAATAATTTTGGGATAATTATGATCATTTTTGGAAATTATGGTAATTTTTGAGGAATCGAGATAATTTTTGAATAATTACGGTAATTTTGGGAAAGTTTGGTAATTTTCAAAAATTACGGTAATTTTTGAGAAATAAGGATAATATTTGAGGAATTACGGTAATTTTTAGGGAATAATGGCCATTTTTAGAGAATTCTGGTAATTTTAGAAGAATTACGGTACTTTTTTAGAGAATTACGATAATGTTGCGAAATTATGGTCATCTTTGATGAATTAAGGTAACTGTAATTGACTTGCGATAACTTTTGATCATAATTTGCAGTCAATTTTAATCGATGATGATTTACATTTTACTGCGAACAATTTCAGGTAATTTCTGTAATTCACTGTAATTTTGGGGTGATTTATGGTAAATTTGGTAATTTTACATCATTTTTTAATTATTGTGATAATAATTGATCATTTACCTACTGTAAATTTCAACTTTTTAGTCATTTTTTATTATTCATGGTAATTTTAAAAATTTGCTATAATTTTGGGTGATTCACTGTAACGTGAGTAATTGACAGTACTTTTGGTCAATTACAGCAATTTTTATAATTGCTGGTAATTCACAGTAAGTTTGGATAATTTGCAGTGAATTACAATTTTTAAAGTAGTTTTGCTCATTTGTGATAATTTGGAATACTTTTAATAATTTTTGGTAATTATTCCAAGTTGAATGCTTGTTGATTTTTGAGAAAACAATAAAAAATGTACGAAACTAGAGCTAAATTACTCCGTTATTCAAATGATTATGCGAACATGTAAATTTAATTCAATAATGAATGAACTGGTATATTCAACTTGGAAATTTTATGAAAGAAATTTTTGAAAAAAATATTTCAACAAACTCGTGACAAACTTTACCTTGTTACCGATACATCTGCGACAAAATATCATTAATATAAGCTATCTCATACAAACTAAGATGCAGGGACACGATGAAAATTCATCAAAAATATTATTAAGTACCCTATGCATACATATTATTCCACAGTGTAAAATTAATAGTTGATATTACTTATCACCGTATGTACTTCGAATATGTTACACATTTCCAGACATTATAATAAAACAACACCAAAAAAAAAAAAATTGAAACGATAACTAAAAAAAAAAAAATCCTAATAAATTTCGCGTTAATTTAGCGCGTAAAGATAATCGAGAATGGGTAATAAATTTCGGTCTTGTTAGAAAAAGATGTATTTTAAAGTGACGTTTACACCGAACTAAAAAATTAAACGCTTGTTTTCGGTGCAACGGCTCATTAATAACAAAAATATGTTTTGTGTTGTGACTTTGCTGCTTATAAACATGGTCCGTGTACAGACATCTTTTAAGATATTTATAAAAATACAACGGCTATTCATCACGGCCGTTTATTCGCTGGTATTTTCTTAATATATGACGTTCGGTACTAATTTTATAATAATTAACACGAATAAGGCAGTACCATATCGTGAATAAGATAGGAATACGGTTAAAGAGACAATTACGCTCTAATATATTATCTAATTTTCCCCTTTGATACCTAAGACTGTACGACCAAATGTGACTGACTAAACCGAAGCCAAAATTGAAAGGAAGTTTACTACATGTAACATTCTCACGAATGTATTTCAAGATGAAAAAAGAAAATAAAAGAAATATGGGAAAGAAAGGGAGAAAAGTAATTTAATAAATAGATATTGAGATTTTTTTTTCCATTGGGAAGCCTTTAGTTTGGCAAAAGCGTTGATGACGTTTGAAATAGAAGTGAGATTTTTTTTCAAAGGTGAGTATAAGTATTGGATGGTAAACGATGTTAGCTGGTACGTATGCGAGGGTGATAGACCGTAACGATTATATGTAGTAAAAGGCGAAGATCAACTCATATATGTTACACAAAAGATATTAATTTGACGAATAATACAATAGTTTACCTGTTATAATCCAGTTTTTGTTTTTGTTTTCACTTTTTTTCGACTGGGTTAAACTATAAGAGAACCGGTTCAATAGGCTGAAAAGTAATTTGTAATGGTTTATTAGCGATTAGGATACTTCATACGATAACAAAAGATGTCTTCTTTGTTTATTGGATTTTTGGGTATCGACGGCAGCAGAACAGCAGACATACGTACAAATAGAATACGTATTACAACAATGGAAATTCTCAGGCAGAGATGAAACTTAGCTAGGTCTATTGGTAGCACCGCGCAGCGGGTAACTCCACTCAAAAACACTTTAAATTAACATTACTAAACACCAAAAGTGTTTAATTAACAGCCGAACAGACAAATAGTCTGTTTAGATCCCTCGCAGCTAAATTCATCATCTAGTCGAGCCATTGTTATGGCTTCGAATTTTGATTGTAATTTCTTTCGTCTTATACACTTTGATTGGCTAATTAATGACGATACGTGTACCAAGACTAATCTCGATTTAGCCTTTAACTATGTATATGTCTTCGAGTCAAGGGTATAATGTTAAAAACATCATTACATTTCAATTATCAATTGTGCAAACGCCAATCTAATTTTATTACCATTTTGTACACCGCGTACATTCTATTACAAAATAACGATTGTTTCTTTATGTTGCCATTTTCAGATGGCGCACAAACGCTAGGCTACCTATAGTAAATGAAAATTTCACGTATGTCATTTTTTTGACAGCCATTGGTAAACATAAATATAACTAATAGGGAAGTAATTTTATGCAAGCTTCTTGTAACGTTGGTAGTAGGTCCCTGATTAGGCTATGAAATATGACGTTATAGGTTGTACGTATCGAGTGTACATTCGTAATTCTTTTATTGAATAAATTTTGTTGAGGTTTTTTTCCTCTCAAGTACGTTGTATCGTTTCATTAATACTTAATCGTTTGTATTTGTTGAATAGATCGTGGCCCTGGATCAAGTAGAAATTTCGATTGCAGAGGAACTAGAATGTTGGTAGGTATCTATTCGTGATTTTGTCTGAAATGGGAATAGAGGAATTAACAATGAAATCAATTTCAAGAAAAACGTTTTATCTGAAGTGAGCCTTTGAAAATTCCTTACGATTCTGTGAATTTATTTTTCCCTCGTATTTTCTAAGAAGGCTAGAAAAATAAATTGTGTTCAAATCTCAAAATAAGCTGAAAGAAATTTCACTTCTCGCTTCAATATTGATCTGTCTTACCAAATTTGAATTTTAAAACTAGATTTCGAAATCTCGAAAATATAGGCAAATTAGAGAAAACCTGGTACAAGAAGTCTTTGGACATGACAGCGAGTCACTCTTAAAGTGACTATGTCACTTTTAGTGATGTTCCGTTTCATGAAAATTGCAAATCGTGAATTGAAAAGTTCAAAAAGTGAAAAGT
>FIZU01001697.1:0-11106 GCA_900064475.1 Pseudococcus longispinus
TCTGCGCAAGTGATTTGTAGGGTTCTTTCGTCTAGTGCGGGGAGATGAAACTTTCCTCTTCCCGCACCTGACGAGAAAACCCATCAAATTACTTGCGCAGAACCGATGCGCGGTAATTAAAACGGTTCGTTGCGTTTGGTCACACCGCGCGCTCCCCTGTGTACATGACTGACGAAAAATCTCCCATAAGACGCTACATACGCTGTGTATCCATGTATATAAGATTGATGAAAGAACCCTACAAATCACTTGCGCAGAACGGATGCGCAATAACTGCACCAAAAAGATGTTTGACGAACAGGAAGGCCCGTCGCTGTGTATCCATGTATATAAGATCGATGTTAAATTTTGGATGGAAGAAAAATGCTTCCAGCCACATTGCCGCGCTATAATCAGTTCTGTTTTTAGTGTACATCCTTAAAATCCAATTCATTCAACCTTCTCGGGACAAAAAAAAAGGCAGAAAAAGGTTTAGTCAGGTAGTCTATTGACTGTAAACTGAACAAAACAACACTAACACAAACGCCTTACAACTAAAAACAGAAGGTTTAGGAAAAATACGTCTTATTTTCTGGATACATTTCTACAAAAAAAATTTCTTCCAACAAAGCTATTTACGTGGTTTATCTGTTATACGAAGTACATACATATAATCAAAGGCACTCATACTGCATATACAGTACAGTACATCGCTACCATGTTCTCAGTAAGGCCACCAGGAAGTGATCGAATGTCTACATGATGCAATGAAAATTGTCAAATTTTGCATATCAGATCTCTATTGGACACCAAAAGGGGCTTTTGTTAGCCATTATTTTTTTTCTCATATAAAGTTAATAACTTATGTCAACGTACTTTCAGCAATTATCAATGAAATTTCTGCAACAATGAGTTTGTCAGAGCCAAATATTTTTCTATCACAAGAACCCATATCCACTATTGAGTTCAATACTTCTCCACCGGAAATTTCCACGACCAACATTACAAATATAATACCCATCAAGGTAAGTAACTGAAGTAGAAGGTAAGGTATTAAGAATAATGGTCTTCTCTGCAAAAACAACAAAGCAACAGTTGGTACTATTGCAAATGTTTCAATCGATTCTGAAGAATAAGTTTACCGTGCAGACACCGTAGATACCTGCTGCTGAAAAGCCTGTACCAATAACTGCGATTACACTTCCTATCTGTAAGATCAAAGACTCCTGCATTGAAATGGAAGCAGTCTCCAGGCCAATGATGAGACTATAGAAATAGGTGAGACCAAGTAATCCGGACACCTGTATAAAATTAAGAACTGTAAGAATTTAATATAAAAAGAAGTTAGGTTAAGCAAAGTTCTTTTTGATGTTTCAATTTTGATTTCCTTCTTTTTATAATTTTTTTACTTTGGCTAACGTGAAATTGGATCCTCAATGTAACAAATTGCAGGTTTATGGAATGAAAGCTCCTCTATTCAAAGAGATAAAAAGTTTGAAATTGACTAAATGTGAAATCATGAAATAAAAAATAAACAATGTTACTGGAATGAAACTCACCATACTCAGGATTAAAAGTATCAGGGTGCCGGTTCGCAAGCTGCATCCGCAAGATTTCACAGTACGCATTTTTAAATTGACCACATAGGTGTTTTTACAGTAGAATTTGAAGTAACCGCGCAATTCGGAGCTCACTTCGAGATCGAGTACAATTCACGAAGGTTTACAATACAGTAGAGTTGGACGAAATGCAATTTGCTAAATAACAGTAGTTTGGTTGACGAAAAATGGAAAAGGGGAGATGATTTCTCCACCCCGCTCACCTACTTCATTTAGGTGTGTACTTATAGCGTGTGTTTGTGTTTATCGTATTGATCATGTGATGTTATCTCACACTTTTTTTCCCTTGGTGGGTAGGCCTATCATTAAAATTTATATTAGTAGCTAAATTTCTGTTTATCCTTAATTGGCATACCTACGTAAACAGTTGTACTCATATGTAACCTATATACACAATTTAAACTCTTGAATTTTTTTCTTCGAATTTGAAGTGTAAAGAAATTCATCTACTTACTTAATTTTCTTCGACACCGTTTCAAAAAAAAGTTTGCCTATCTATATTATCGGCGGAGTTACGACGTTTTGAAACGTCTACCAGTACTAGTACATAACTTTGCCCCCTTCGAATACTGGGGTCGGCAAACATGCATACCTTTATGTATTTTGGGTAGCTGCATCTCTGGTTTGAAGGCGGTGCACTGCTACCGGAACACCCTGTATTTACCTACATTGTACTCGTATGTCACCTACGTACACAGTTTAAAATCTTGAATTTTTTTCTTAAATTTAAGGTGAACAGTCCTTGATTTTGAATAGACTTTGGCTTCCATGAAGAAGTGGACATTTGATCATGCAGTGATTTTGCTTCGTATTGCTTCCAACGAAAAGAAATCTTCATGTCATTTAATACCTACCTTAAATCCCAAAGCTGTCCCATCTGATCTTTGGTGTGACATTGAAGTCTCGGTAATACCTACTACAAATTGTCCACCAAGACAAATGTACTCAAATACGTAGGTATCTATAGATAATAAATAAATTTGTAAAACTATTTATTTTTATCAAGATGTTATGATTAGAATGTAATTTAAAATTGCATATTTGCATTGCTATTATGCTGGTGTAACATGTCATTCTTTAAATGATAGTATGATATAGGCCACTTCAAGGTAGAGCTTGTGTTTCTCTCTTCAGTTCTTTGTAAAAACTCAGCACAACGACGAGAAAGTAATAATCCAAAGCTGCAAAAAAATCAGATTTAAAAAATAGTACACACGAAGCAAGCAATTAATAAAATTATAAACTATTTCATGAAGGAATTTTTCAAGAAAAAAATTCACCATTCAACCGGAGATCTTTCAAATCTATACGAGAATCATAATTTCAAGTACAAAAGGTGGTGGGAAAAAATTATTCCAAAAATTTTTGGCGCCAATTTTCGCCTATATTTATTTTTGAACGGGTTGCAGCAATTCCTAATTTTGCAGCCCCTTCAATAATGAAAAATAACAAAAATTGTATACCAAAAATTTTCCCATCGCCCAGGTACTTGAAATTATAATTTTAGCAAATTTCAGATTTCCATTGACTTTTTAGACTTGGAAAATTTTAGAAATAATGCTGATTTTCAGACATTTTGTCAGACTTTTTTGGACTTGAGAAAATTTTAAGGTTTCCATTTGTTTTTTAGCTTTGGAGAATTTTGAGTTGTCGGACGAACTCTTTGGATTTTTTTGATTTGAAAAATTTTAGAATTCACTCCAACTTTTAGACATTTTGTCAAATAAAATTCTTGAAATTGGGAAATTCTAAAATAACCCCAACTTTTATGCATTTCGTCACACTTTTTTGGACTTGGAAAAATTTTCAGATTTCTATTGACTTTTTGAGCATAGAACATTTTCACATTTTTACTGCCTTTCTGGAAGTAGAAAATTTTAAAAATAACGCTGACTTTCAGACTTTTTCGGACTCGGATATTTGGTTTTTTGACATTGGAAAATTTTAGCATTGTCAGACAAATAATTTGGACTTTGACATGAAAAATTTTAGAATTCACACCAACTTTTAGACATTTTTTCAGGCATAATTCTAAATTTTGGAAAATTCTAAAATTTCTTACGCCGACTTTTAGACATTTTGTCAGACAAATGATTTAGACTTTTTGAATTTTGAGAATTAAATTTCAGATATTTTGTTAGACTTTTTTGAACTTGAAAATTTTTTTAGAAATGATGTTGACTTTTATTTTGTTCCTGCCTCAAAGCTTCACCCTCACTCATCTTGATGTGTAATTTTTTTGCCCAGTTCAGATTTTAGGACAAGAAATGTGCAGTAGCTCCATACGTTTGTATAATTGTTTTTAAATTTGTACTGAAATTGTGAATTTAACTTGTGTCGACTTACCTCCCCAAACTATAAATAAAAATTCGAACACGATGGCAAGTGCAGCATTTCTCGATTTGTTGGCTTCTCCCGAACTATTCCGTACTTTATCTAGTATCAGTGAATTGCCGAGTATCAAGAGCACCATTGCGATTATAAAAACGATCAAGCCAAGAAACTGAAGTCCAAGGTAAGGTATTAAGAATAATCGCATCCTCTGCAAAAACAACAACGCAACAGTTGATACAATTGCAAGTGAAATTTTAATTAATTCTAAGGAATAAGTTTACCGTGCAGACACCGATGATACCTGCAGTTGGAAAGCCCACCCAAATAATTATGATGAGTAGGCTTGCCGTCAGGAAGACCCAAGGCTCCTGCGATGAAAAGGAACCAATTATCAGGCCAATGCTTAAAAGTAATGCGAGCACCTGTAGAAAATTAACAACCATAAGCACATTTAATTCAATTATGGTGAAATGTACATGTAGGTACTTATGCAAACACCAACACCACGTTTGTTGAATTTCAGATTCCTTATCTTATGAAGTAGGTACCTACTGTTGGAAATGAATTTTTCGGTATTCATTTCTATTGTTCATTGGAAAGTTTTAAGTTATTGCGAGTGTGGGTGGGTAGGTAGGCTGGCATAGCAGTTCACTGCAGGGACGGCAACATGGAATTTTTTAAGGTGTAGCTCGATTATTGAGATATTTTTTAAATTGAAAAATTCCAAAAATATTTTTCTCCAAAAAAAATTGGAGATTTTTTTCTCCAGAAATATGAAAAATAGTTTTCACTCCAAAAAGTAATTATTTGTTTTTCAACCTTTTTTTTCTGAAAAATTAGACAAAAAATCTAGATTTTGAAGAAAAATACGAGATCTTTTCTTCAACAAAATTGAGAAGTGTTCCTACCCATTCTTTAATTTCAAAATAATTTGAAATTTTTTATGCTGTCTCTAAAAAAATTGTGATTTTTTTACTCTAAAAAATAAGTAGAGATATTTTTTATTTAAAAAAATTTAAAATATATTTTACTCCAAAGAAATTATACCTAAAAAAGTTTTGTACCTATTCAAAATTAAGAATTTTCTATTTCAAAAACTTGGAAAATTTTTAAATTTACAAAAAAATTGTAAGATTTCTTCTTCAAAAAAAATTGATGATTTTTTTTATTCTAAAAAAATAATTTTTTTTACGAAATTCAGAGTTCATTTTATTCTGAAAAAATTAGAATTTTTTTCTTCGCAAAATTCAGCTTTTTTTGTCTGAAAAAATTAAAAAGGTTTTCATCTCCCATAAACTCGATAAATTTTTTTGTCCAAAAACAGAAAATTTGCTCTTCAAAAAAACGGAAGATTTTTTCCTACAAAAAAGTTAAGAATTTGGTATACCTAAACAAATATGAAGTAGATCCTCTTTTTCTATAAAAATTTCTCACCTTCGCTTCGCTCGGGCTTGAAATATTTATTTATTTGGGGTAGAGAGAGAGAGACACCTAACCTTTTTTTTGAATGTCAAGTCCTATTTGGATGTTTCAATTTTGATTTCTTTCTTTTTATAATTGTTCTACTTTGGCCCCCTCTATTCAAAAAGATATAAATGAGTTTGGAATTTACTACATCTGAAATCACGAAACAAAAAATAAATAATATTACTGGAATAAAACTCACCGTCTTGAGAATTAAAAGTATCAGGGTGCCGGATCTCAAGCTGCATTCGCATCCGCAACAGCAATATTTCACAGTATGCATTTTCAAATTGACCAGAGAGATATTTTCACAGTAAGATTTGAAGTAGCCCGCACAATTGGGAGCTCGACATCGAGATAGAGCATAATTGGCGAAGGTTTAAAATACAGTAGAATTAAACGAAATGCAATTAGCTAAAAAACTGTAGCTCCGACGATAAAAAAAATGGAATAAGGGAGATAATGCCTTCACCCTGCTCTCCTATAACGTTCATTTAGGTGGTGCGTATTTATAGCGTGCGTTTGTTTTTATGATATTGATCATGTAGTCTTATCACACATTTTTTTTTTCTCTTGTTGGGTAGGTCTAGACTAGACCTACTTAAACGAGTGTACTCGTTTGTAACCTACAAACGCAATTCAATCTCTTGAATTTTATTTCTTCGAATTTGAAGCGAACAAAAACTCAGTGACTGATTTTTTCGACATTTTTTCCATGGAAACTTCAAATTCATGTCCAGCAGCCTCGATTAATAAAATTAATTAAAGCTATACTAGAAATAATTGTTTTAATATGAAAATTTCAACCCGCCTCAATAAATGTACCGCTGTGGGATTTAATTAAAAAAATTAATAGACTATCAAATTAAAAGTAAAAAAAATTGTAAAATTTGCCTGCCAAGTTTCATGTTTTGTTTTCATATGGATATGTCTTTGGGCTGGGAGTCACGAAAATCTCTGTGTTACGTTTTGCCATCACGATTTTTCATTACCCCGGATGACTTTTTGAACTTGAAAAATTGCATATCGCATAAACGTGGTTCAAACATGCACTAGTTGCATATCAGTGTTGTCAAGCTACAAATTCAATAATTGTGGGGAAAATTGCGGGCGAGCCGTCCGGAAAAAACGTTTGTCCAATCTATCCCCAGTCTCCCCCAGTTTTATTCGGTTTTGAATTTTTTAAAGAATGTTCCCATCGTTTTTGGGCTCGAAAAAAAATATATTATACCTAAATGTATTAAAAAATTTTGAAAAAAATCAGCCATATCAACCCCCTCCCACCATTTCTAATTTTTTTTTAAATTTCAAAGTGGAAAAAAATTGAGAACATTTTTTTAGATCTTTTTGAAAAAATTTCCACAAATGTACCAACATGCCCACAATCTGCGAATATTTCAAAATTTTTCACCTACCCCCTCCGAAGACATCACGTATTGTAATTTTGATATATAGGGGTGATAATTTGGGAATGTGGGTGGAATGGGTGGGGGTCAAAAATTTCGATGATGAGGAGTAACATTTAGGATCACTCTCGAGGAAATTTGGGTCAAGAGCCGATTTAACTATTTTATCAGAGAAGGCCCTTTCAAAAACTTTGTGTTTTTCTGAAAAGATGTCTAAAAGTCAATTTCTGAAACTTTCCAAGTCTGGGAAGTCTGCCTGATGAAATGTCGAAAAGTTACCTTAATTTCTAAAATGTTTTGAGTCCAAATAGTCCAATCAGTTTGCCTGATAATATGCCTATCTAAAACTCAGCATCCGTCCATATATATAAAATCCGCGACGTGTCTGTCTGTCTGTCTGTCTGTCTGTCTGTCTGTCTGTCCGAAACGCTGACATTTTTCGTGACTGTTTGACATTTTGTCAGACTTTATTAAAAAAATAACAATTTCGAACCAAAAAATTACAATTTTGACAAAAAATGACTTTTTGGATCGAAAAATGGCAATATATTGACAAAAAATGATAATTTCGATGAAAAATTACAAATTTGACCAAAAATAACAATTTTCACCTAGAAATGACAATTTTGACCAAAAATGACAATTTTGATCAAAAATTCACAATTTGGACGAAAAAAAATTGATGAAAAACGAAAATTTGACCAAAAATCACACTTTCTACCTTGAGAAAATGACAATTTTTACTTTAAATTGACTTCGACCCAAAAAATTACAATTTTGACAATTTGTACCAAAAAATAATAATATTGGCCAAAAATGACTATTTTGACCAAAAATTACTATTTTGACCAAAAAAGACTGTTTTGACCAAAAATGACAATTTTGATCAAAAATTGCAGTTTTTACTTTGAAATGACAATTTTTACAAGAAATGACAATTTTTACAAGAAATGACAATTTATGAAAACGAAGATTTTGATCAAAAATCACACTTTCTACCTTGAGGAAATGACAATTTTCACTTTAAATTGACAATTTTGACCCAAAAAATTAAAATTTTGACAAACTGTACCAAAAAATACCAATATTGGCGAAAAATGACAATTTCGACCAAAAATGACAATTTTGATCAAAAATTTCAGTTTTTACCTTGAAATGACAATTTTTACAAAAAATCACGATTTGGACCAGAAATAACAATTTTTACCTAGAAATGACAATTTTGACCAAAAATTCAATATTTGAACAAAAAAACAAAACGGAAATTCTGAACAATAAAAATGACACTTCCTACCTTGAAATAACAATTTCTACTTTGAAATCACTATTTTGACAAAACATGATAATTTTTGACATAGATTGACAATTTTGACAAAAAATTGAAGTTTGGACTAGAAAAAAAAATTACAAAAAATGACATTTTTGACTAAAAATTGGCAATTTAGACAAAAAACTAAGAATTTGAATCAAATATCACAGTTTTGTCGATTGTACGTAACAGCAGCTAGGGGGATGGGCCGAGCTACTGCTAAGTTTCTGGCCTTTGTTCACTTAATTGAATTCGTTCAATTAGGCTTTTACGCTTGTGCGATGTGAGGGTTGCCTACTTTTTTGCCATTTGGTTTGGCCCTTTCTTATCAATTTTTTTCGATTTCTTCAAAATAACTTGAGAAAGAAGTAATTTTGGAAATCCATCATAATAACTTGTTTGAAAGAAGATGAAGTAAGCTTTTTAATGATGTAATTACTTTTTGTTTTTGTGCAAGTCTATAAATCATCGTATTTTTGTCATTTGATTTTGAGAAAATACCATGATTTATAAATTAAGGAAACGAAATCGCATTTTCATCCATCACAAATTTTATGACGTTAAAATGTTCATTTTGGTGTCCTGATTAACCACTAAAAAGTTCCCAAACCTAGCTCGTCGGCATCTCCTCCAAATGTGAACCTAAAGTGACCCTCCTTTTGTTTTTCGATTATAACTCTTCAAATATGTGTTCAAACGAAAAAACGATTCCGACTAAAATTAAAGTATATTAAATTTGCAACAAAAAAGGTCCTATTCATTTTTTTCAAAAAGTGAACAGGTGGCTCAAAAACATGTGTCAAAATATACAGGGTGGGAAAAAATGAAAATTTTCCCCCTTCCGCAGATAGGGTATCATTTCAGCTGGTACTGTATATATTCTAGTGATGACACACATAGACTCTAGAAGATCCGCCACTTCTCCTCCCCTCCAAAGTGTCTCAAATGTTAACACCTGTGAACTCCCCATTTAAAAAAATAGGTACCAATAACTTGTGGGATTACCAAAAAATGAAGAAATAGTTCAAATAAACGTTAAAGAACATAAAATTTCCTAAAAAATCGCTTCGTTACTTTTTTTCTACATAGGTTAACGGGTGGCCTAAAAACGCCTGTTTCCATATATGTGATGTCCCAAAAAATTAATACCTTGCGTAAATCTGCAAATGCCGCGCATTTCGAAGGGCGACTACAAGTAAATAACTAATGAATCATAAAAAAACCCTCGAACCATCCCTTCCTCCAATGTGGACCCCTCAATCCCCTATCAATTTTCACTTATAAGTTCATAACTTTTCAACCGTGGCTCAGATTAAAAAAATGTTTGGACAAAAATTAAAGTATGTTAAATTTACAAGAAAACTGACCTCATTCATTTTCATCGAAAAGTGAACGGGTGGCGCAAAAACAACCGTCAAAATATATGCAGTGTCCAAAAAAGTGTTTTGACGGTTGTTTTTGGGCCACCCGTTCACTTCTCGATGAAAATAAACAAGACCATTTTTCTTGTAAATTCAACATACTTTAATTTTTGTTCAAACATTTTTTCGAACCGAAGCATGGTTGAAAAGTTATGAACTTATGAGTGAAAATTGCTAGGGGACTGAGGGCTCCAACATTGGAGGAGGGGGTGGTTCGAGGGCCGATCCTCAATGTAACAAATTACAGGTTCGAGGAGTCGAAGCCCCTCTATTCAAAGAGATAAAAATAAGTTTAGAATTAACTAAATCTGAAATCATGAAAAAAATTAATGTTACTGGAATGAAACTCACCACATGGAAGGTTAAAATTGTCAGGGTGTTGGCTTTCAAGCTGCATCCATTAGGACAATTTTTCACAATAAGCATTTTTAAATTGAACAGATAGGTATTTTCACAATAAAATTTTAAGTAACGACGCAGTTTGAAGCTCACTTCGAGATAGAGTATATACAATTCACGAAGATTTAAAATACAGTAGAATTGGACGAAATGAAATTTGCTAAATAACTGTAGCTTGGGCAATAAAAAATTAAAAAAGGGAGATGGTTTCTCCACCCTGTTGCCCTATTTCATTTAGATACGTATTGCGTAGTTATAGTGTGTGTTTATTTTTATCTCACATTTTTTTCCCTTGGTGGGTGGCCTATCATGACCAGAATTTAAAATTCATATTAGTAGCTAAATTTTTGTTCATCTTTAATTGGAATACCAACGTAAAAAATTGTACTGGTATGTAAACCTACATACACATAGTTCAAAATCTTGAATTTTTAACCGAATTTTCAGAAAAATTCGATATTATATATTCGCCAAAAAATTGGTGAAAGTTTATCCCCGAATGTTCTCAGTAGCTATAATGCCTTAAAATCTCAAAGCTGATCCTACTGGTCTTTGGAGTGAAATTAATGTGCCGGTAATTACTACAAATGGCCCACCAGGCCACCATGTATGTACCTACTCGAATACGTTGGTATATAATTTGTAAAATCATTTATTATTATCAATATCTTAAGATTAGAATATAATTTAAAACTGCATAGGTATGTTTTAGCATTGACATTGTACTGGTGTAGACGTGACATAACGTGTCACTCTTGAAATGATATATTAGGTGTGATATAGGCCACTTCATGGTAGAAATGGACTTTCTATCTTCAGTTCTTCGTAAAAACTCAGCACAACGAGGTAAAAGTAATAATAAATAGCTGCAAAAAATCAGATTTGGAAAATAGTACACATCGAAGCAAACAATTTTCAAAATTGTAAATTATGTATTTCGTGAAGGAATTTGTTATGAGAAAAAATGGGTGCCGTTCATTTGCGCCGATTTCCATTTTTTTACATTCATTTGCGCCAGTGGTGCCCGTTCATTTGCGCCAGTGGTGCTGGTTCATTTGCGCCAGTGGTGCTGGTTCATTTGCGCCAATGAAACACTATCATTTGCGCCAGTGCTTAAAACGAGATCACAAGCGTGTTAAAATTATATTTGAAAAAAAATTCGACTAAAAAGGATC
>FIZU01001698.1:0-16160 GCA_900064475.1 Pseudococcus longispinus
TTTCTAACAAAATTTTGCCAACTTTACTCAATTTTGCAAGAAAATAGTTCCTTATTGTTAAATTTGACCGATGACGTAAACGAATGATTTAAAATAGGAATGAATTCATGACGAAAAAATAATGTAAAAATATCACCTCAAACCATTTCAGCTGTTATATTAAATACCCATAACCTATGCACTTCACGTAATTAATTTTAATTGAAAAACGAAACCCGTCACAATTAATTGTTAGCCCAAATTTCAACCAGTTCACTGATTTTCATCGTGACTGAAGTTTCAAACGTTTTTATGATGATAATCTCTTAACCGATAAGATGTCTCAACCGAAATTTAACTAAGTCATAAGAACTTAACATACTTCAAAGATAATACAACGTGTCTTGTGTCAGATTTTAATTACATAATTAAAAAGCTGATAACTAAGTCAGGGTGAAACCGTTTTACTTTGACTAAATGTTGGAAATTCGCGAGTTCAAAAATATCAAAAATTACATTTTCAACCAGAATTAGAAACTGGTTTCACTTCGAAAAAAAAATATCATCTTAATCATAGGCCTAAATAAAACCTTTGGTCAACCAATTTTTTTTTTGAAAAGTTCAGATTGTGTACCAATTTTGCGAAAAATATTTTTTCCCTTGATCCCCTCCTCTCTTACCACGATACAGTTCTCCAAAGTAAACGCACTTCAATGATAAAATTTAAAAATTGATATTATAATACTGATAGAAAATAAAAGTAATCGTACCGTTAAAAAGTCAGCCAAAAAGGAGCATTCAAAGGAGTAACGTTACTTGGAAGTACACGAAAAAAACTAAAGGTTTTTAAGACATGTTGCTCGAGTAAACCATATTAAACAAGGTCGATCTATTGTCATGAATAAATGAACAACTGCTATAGAATACATTACTTCATGAGAATATACAAAACAAATGATAATTTTTTAACGTAAATATATTCATCTTATTGTACTATTATTACGGTATCGTATCAGCAAAGAAAGTCATAATTAGTAAATTATACGACTACGAGAAATATCATAAAGATTTTCTACATCGAAAACAAATTCACCTCGTAATTGGAAGCGTCATTCGAGGAAATTGATTTTTCAACGAGTAAGTAAATCGATTAAAATTTAGAATGTGTACATAGCAGAAATTGTCCCGATAAAATTAATTCCAAGTATAAATAACATAGATAAACGTTCATGCAAATTTATGGGAAAATTTTCAAAAAACATAAAATTATATTATAGGACACCAACCCTACACAGTGAAAAAGTTGAAAAGAGAAAAGAAGGTGCTCTCAAGCCATACAACAAGGTGAAACGATCAATAAAATACTTACTGATTTATCGACGATAAATTTGGCTACTTCATTCAGTGACATTTTTTGCACCAAGACTTCCCATACTGGTAATTTGAATTTTCTACCCAATATCAATTGCATAGGTTTACCATGTTTGCGACTATCATCGACCAGCGTATTCTCACTATCTGTTAGCTTGGTTTGGAAATGAAACGTAACCTGGAAAGACAAGATGATTCAGTCATCAGTCGGTCAGATTCCATCGAACGAACACAATGATTAATCCGAATAAAATTACTAAATATGTACTTTATCTGATAGTTGAACCGATGAACTATGGGTCATTCAATTATCGTAATTATACGAGAATTTTGTATCATGATCACGAGTAAAATGAAATATTGTTCTTGAGCAATAAAACGTTTGTAAAAAAAACCACAGATCAGATACTTGGGAAATATCGGCGAAAAAGATCTCTTTTTAGAAATTTCAAACCGCGATTATCTTATAAAGATTCCAAAGTTCTTCCGATTTTGAACATTGAATCATTGAAAGAGACTTAAGTAAGATAACACGCGAACGTGACATTTATTATGTAGGTAAATGAAATATTGAATAACTTAATCAATAATAATTTGATATTTCATACCTTGGTTTCTGGTTGATATTCGACAGTTTTGGTGCCTGCGTAAATAGTACTTTTCACAATTTTATAATTATCTTCGCTAAATTCCATGTCAGGTAAAAACCATCGTTTCAGTGCTCTATACCTGAAAATCCTTGACCTTTAATGAGCCACCTGGCAGCTGAGTTACATCCTATAAAATATATATAACGTGAAACTTTCTATCCACTTTCTATGACCTCCATTACATCTTACACGAATTCATATCACCAGTACAACGCTATGAATGAACTGGAATTATCACTACCGGAATTGAAAAAACATGCGAGACGTTAAATACCTAAATGAACTTTATCAGTAATGAGTAACTTAACTTACAATGTGTTAGAATAGAGAAGGAAATCTCTTCTTTACTCTTTGGATCAGAAGATGGAATATTTCCGGAGGCTTGTAGTGCTAAGCTGTGAAATTATGGAGAATTTAATTATGTAAATTTTCTGCAAAACAATTACGTTTCACTACTTTGATAATTTTTATTCGCTTATCGTTGTTCATTGATTTGTTCTCATCCAATCAAATTTCATTTTATAGGCGGATGAATATCGATAATCGACAGATCGATGGTTGTGTCATTGATTTTAGTACAAATCAGTAGTCAAATATGCCATCGAAGTCGATAGTATCGATTTTTCAATGAAAATGGAACTCTGACTGCGCTGATAATGTAGTAAGTCAATTCGCTTTTTCTTTCGAATCGTAAGCGTAATTGGCAGGATTTTCAGAATATTTTTCAGCTCGGCTCTGTTATCATTTACTCACTCTCCGTATTTTTCGATGGAGTTTTTTTTTTGTTTTTTCAAATGGTCGATCAATATCTGGAAAATAGTTGAACAAAGACGTCTGTTTTCGACAAAAAAAAAAAAAATTGGTGACGTTTTTGTTTAATTAATTTTTTACCTACCAGATTGATCTTTCAGTACTTCATGATTTCAAATGTTCAAAACGTAGCCGTAGGTATTCTTGTACGGGTCATAAGTATATTTTTCTTTGGCCTCAAAATGTAATTTTTATTAGTATTTCCTATGATATTGATTGATTTTCGTTATGTGATGCTTGTTTTTAATTTTTGGTCTCAAACTTTTTTTTCTATAATTTTTTTTTTTGCTATAATTTTTATTATTTCCTATAATAGGTATTAAATTACCAAAGATGGACAGATCATGAAAAAAAAAGTCAGATCAGATCACGATAAAATCAGCGAGTTCAGATCACATTCAGAGTTGGGCAGATCCATTAATGAAAGGATCTAGATCCAGACCCAGATTTTTTCTATGAAAGAATCTGGAAAAGATCCAGATCCGGATCCTTTTTTCAAAAAAAAAAAACAACACGTAAATGAAAACGATAGGTAAACGTGCATTGAGTTGAGTTTGATTTAAATTAAAATTAAAATTTTAAATTCACATTTCCTCTTTCATTCTTAAATTGTAATGATACTGAAAAATTCAATTTTCAGAAAAAAATATAAAGAATTGAAAAAAAAGGATCTTGATCTGTTTTTTTCAAAAATTTGAGGATCTTAAGATCCAGATCAGATTCTTTTTAAAATTGAAGGATCAGATTTAGATCAGATTAAAAATTTCGGATCTTTGGATCTTTAGATCCGATTTCTAAATTTTGTATCCGGATCTGCCCAACTTTGCTTTGGATAAAGACCAGATCAAAAAAATTTTCAGATCGGATCAAGCAAAATGCAAATGTTCAGATCGCGATTTTTTAAAAAAAATATCAATTTTCAATTTTCAAATTCATCAAATTAAAGCATATTATATTAGGTATGATTATGATGTTTTACAATGACACTGAATTTCTAATGTACTTTTCAGTTTTCACACTGAAAAGTGAAAAGTCCATTAGGAATTCCTGAATTCAGTGGTCAATGCTACCATCGTTTGATCTTTTTCGCGATCTTTAGATCACCAAATTTTCGACAAGATCAGATAATAAAGATCAGAATCAGATCAGAAAATTTTGAACAAAATAAGATCAAAGATCGCGATCTTGATCTGATTTTTTTCTGCGATCTGACCGTCTCTGGAGTACCTACCTAATGTGATGTTTTTTTTTTCAATTTTTGGTCTCAAAATGCAATTTTTTTTGTTAATTTTCATTTTTTCTTGAGAATAATTTATCGATTTACGTGATGATTATTGGCGATTTTAGTTTCATTTTTTGATCTCTTTATTATTTTTTTTTTTGCTTTTTTGTCGAAAAAATGTAAAAAATGTTGTACTATGAGAAAAAAATCAAGAACACACGCATTTTCAATCACAGAGAGTCAGAGACACAGGAAATACAAACATTGAAAAAAAAACTCACACATCGAAGTGAGTAAATGATAATGGAGCCGAGCTGAAAAATATTTTGAAAATCCTGCCAATTACGGTTACGTGGTTTCAAATTCAAATGTGATAAAAAAAAAGATCACGTTGTGTTGAAAATTTTGTATTTCTGTCGAAGTATTTGAAATTTCTTTTGCCATTTCATCATTCTTTTTGTGTCGAAGTGTGTAGTTCTGTGATATTCAATTAGTTTTTACGCTATGAAATATGCCTGGACCTTATAAAAGGAAGAAACATCATACAGGTGACACATTTTATAAAAGAAAATACAAAACGAAACACCGAGAGAAAGATTTAGATGAAGTAAATGAACATAAAAAATAATTTACGTATTCTGCTTATTTTTTCAATCAAGTGTCATAACCACAAACTATTTCTCTGACAGGTTGATCATGATTTGAACGAAAATTCTGAACAGCTCCTTCATCAAGAACCTAATCCTGATCTACCCGGAGAAGGACAATTTTACTGTATTCACTGCGCGTAAGTTATAAAATACATTTTCAACTCAACCACTACTCTCTTTATAACACTACATTATTAACTTTTTAGGCGATATTTCATTGATGACTTCACGCTGAACCAACATTTCAAAACAAAACAGCATAAAAAACGTATCAAACAACTGGAAACCGAGCCCTATACGATCGAAGAATCCGAACGAGCTGCCGGCTTTGGAAGTTTCGTCGCACCCAAACAGAGAGAAATTGTAACCCAAAAAATCGAGTAAAATGTATTTTCATCTGGTTCGTCAAATTAGAAACTTTAAATCTTCTTTGTTACTCAATTCATGCGCCTGCCGCTCAATAAATAGCTATTCCTCCGAATCTATTACCGAACTGAATAAGTATTTGTACATCGATGAGAATAAAATACAGAGCGATAAATTGGAAATCGCACTTGGTTTACGTGATTCGTCGTCACAAGGAATCAATATTCCTCGTTTGAGATTTCTGATTAAAATTTTTCGCAAACAATCCACTTATAGAGAACAACTCGCTCAATCTTACAATAAAGTAAACTCTGAAATTAAGACATTGCGAGGAATTATGAATACTCCTAATGAAGATATCACCAGACGAATAAGTTTATGTGAAAATAGAAAAACATTCATTATACGCCAGAAAGAGGCTGTTAATCAGTATTACCACGAGTTGAAAAATTTGGTATTAAACGAATACCTTTCTGTACCTAATGATCTACACGAAAACACTCCAAAAAGTGATGCTAATGTGATATTTCAATCCGAAGTAAACCGTTCATCTTTATCTCAAAATCATCTGATCGTTGGTAAAAAGCTCAACGTACTTAATTATCTCAATTCGAGTTATTATTTTCTTCTAAATGACGCAGCCTTACTCGAATTCGCTTGTTTAACTTATTTTTCGAATATTTTACAAAAAAACAAATTTCAGTCATTTTTAAACCCAGATACGTGTAATAATTTTATCGTCGATGGTACTTCGGATGGTAAAACTGATAATTTTTTCAAACTAGAAGGAGATAAATACAGTTTGGTAGGCTGCGCGTCGTTCAGTTCATTTTGTGCTCTAAGAGTCGGTCAAAGCGTCCTTTCGAAGTATTTACCCGAACGAAATGTCACCAAAGGTCGTAATTATATGCCGCAAAAGAAGTACAAAACCGAGGATGGTCTTTATTCGGTATTTCAATGTTCCAACGTGCATTTAATGATCGTTTCGGAAACCAAGGAGCAAATGAATGAAGAATTTCAAAAAACACTAGATCTATTGAAATTTGCATACGAACAAGCCAACTTGGAATTTCGCATTTCGTATCAACCTGCTAATCATTTACTGCATGGTGAAAGCTTGAGAGCTAATATCGAATTATATGCGATGCATTTGAACAAATACGTCGAAGTAGCTCATCTTTCAATGTATGGCGATTATGTTAGTAAACGGTTACTAATGTTATGTCATGATAAAAATTCAAATCATAAATATCTGAACCTCATCGAAGGTGTAGCTGTTAGTTATCCTACATTGTTAGCTTATTTACTCGAACGTTCTAATGAAAAAGAACTATACATACCCGAATGTTTACAATCTCTCATGTATAAAAAATTGTAATGTTGTTATTTCAAATAAACGGTTGGAAATAGCGTAAAAATTCATTTATTATTTATATTAGCGCATATTACCGGATAGAACTTTATTTATTTCACGTAAAAAAAGTATATATTATATAATAAAATAGAAGATAATAATTTTGTGATTTTAACATACATATATTTTTGTATTACTTTGATGCCTTCGATGTACTGAAATTAAAACGACGATCATAAATTTAAATTTAAGATGCAGGAAGCACATCGCATTGTTGTTTCAAACAGAGCTGAGCAAATCTCGATTTTAACGTTTGGCGTAACTCTTTACGTTTCTCGTTAATGCGGCCCATACTAGATTTGTATCGCTGTATTTCTTCAACTGGAATGATATAATCGCCAATTCTGTGATCCTTATTAAGTTCTCGATCGGCGGATGTTTCCTAAAATACGGATAGAAAATATCACGTAGAAAAATCGGTCGACTTACGAGGAATTTAGATAATAAACACACATACCGTCAACATTTGCTCAAGAGTTTGACTGGCAGAATCAAGTATAAGAATACTGTTATCGTTATGATCGTAATTTGCCATATTCCTTTTCACGTTATGATCTCCGGTTCCCCCATCTCGTAGTTCAAAATTACATTCTTCTGTGCCTAAATAATAAATCGACGGATTAAATTTTGATCGAGTGTTTTCACTACAAATATCTCAATATGTACCTTCATGATTGCAGAATCCTTCAGAGCATGCCACTTCCGAACTATCAACTGAACTTTCCCCGCTGCCATTGCTGCTGCTCATATTATTATTATCTGCTGAACCATAGCCACAATCCATTTGGGTGCCGGTACAACAATCGCACGCTGGAGGTGCTTCAACGGCCCCATTGCTAAGGCTACTAATGTCACTGGTATTACTACTGCTGCTCTTATAACTAATAAAATTATTGCTGGCGTTTTCTTTATCGCTATGATATTTGGAATAAATGGAATTGCTGCTTCCACTGCTATTACTATTCGTATCACTATATTCATTGATAGGACGGCAAACGGTTCGTGATTTATTATCTTTGCTATCCTGTGGCCTTCTGGCGTTTTTACCGGCAGTAGTGGTGCATTCTCTGATCGTCTCATAACTTGTCGATGGTTTCCTTCCTTTTTCTAGATAACGAGCGCGACTCTCCGCGGCATTGAGCGGTTTCACGCGTTGATTTTCCTTATTTTTCGTATTACTCACACCTTCGTATTTCGAACAATAACACGAATCGTCTTTCTTTTCGGAATATTTCAACGGCGCGTCGTTACGAACCTATAAAAAAATATCGTCGTGAGAGTGGAAAGTGATAAAATAAGATTTCCATCGTGAACAATAAGTATACGTACGATTTTCATGATTCTATCATTACTAATTCGATAAAACGATTTAATGTTGCAGCTTTTCTCATCATCGCTGTCGTTAGATTTCTCTTCCTTCTCGGAATATTCATTTTCGTCTTCATCCTTATCTTTTTCGTTTTCGTCTTCATCGGAATTGGCTTTTTCTTCCTATCGAATGAAAAATAAATAAAACTTGTATTAATTTCAATGTCACAGAATTAGCGGCATTTTTGGAATATTTATTAAAATCACAATCGATGGGAAATGAAACATCGATTTAGTCCGAACAATAATATTTTGAAATGACCTTCAAAATGTTATCAAGGTATTCGATAATTCCATTAATTCCAATCGTGGAACCAAACAAATTATTTTAATTGGATTGCGATTTATTGTAAAACCATAGAAACCCCATTGTAGCTTAAATTCACCTCGTCATTAGAAAATTGAGTATCTTGCATAGCGTTCATCGCAGCGGCAGCATTTTTCCTTTGCTTCTTTCTACGTTTTTTCAGCTTTTTCACTTGTTTACGTTTTTGTTTTAGACGATCTTCGCGGCTAAACTCTTGAAACAGCAATTCTAATTGAGAAATGCCTTGTTTCATTTCTACAGCCAACTGCAAAAAAAATGTAAAAACGAATTGTTATAGATGGAATAATATCATACAGTTTAAACGACATTCGAAAACAACTCGATACCTGGAAATTGGTAGAAAGGGCATTGATTGCTACTAAAGCAAGCAACTGGCAAGTGGTTTGTTCTTCACGTAACCTTAGCTGTATCCTGTGTACTCGTTCGTAGAGGCATAAACCAACACAAACTAATACTTCTTCTTGAGCAATTTCTAAAGTTTTAGCATGTCTTTCTCGACGACTAGAAAGAAACGTAGGGTTATATTATTAGTAAAAATAATGCAAAAATCTTGATTTTCACATATAAAATTACTCACTTTCCAAGTAGTTCAGGCTCAGCAGCGAGAATCAATCCCATGATATAATCGGTTCTCTGATCAACGTGAATATGATTGTTTGGCGAACATCTTCTGATTCCGGCATACAAAGATGGTATAAATCCTTTCTCCTTAACAGGCTCCGAATTCGAACTTGTTTCTCCGGTACTCGAGGTGTTACCGTTTTTCTCACACGGAGTGTTAGACGTTGATGCATCAGCATTTTCATTCTTACGTTCTTCCGGTTCATCGACCAGTAACGAATACGCCTTCATTACTTTAGTCCGACATTACGTACAAAACCTTCGAACAAGATATAACAAAATAGACCATATTTCTTTCAAATAGAACTTTCAACCGGAATGATTTCTCACCTGTGTTTCTGTAAGTAAGTTTCTAACGTGTTCAAAAGTTGAGAAGTGTCGATAGTTGCGACTTCTTGTTTACAAAATGGGACCATGCAGTCCCATAATGCTCGCCAACCAGATCCAAGAGGAGGTCTAACATAACGTTGTGCATCTAGCGAATGTAAGGCGCATCGACTGCTTTTCTTAGAACGACTCCAAGATGTCGACAAACTATTAAGTTTGGTTCTGTTCGATGAAATTTAGAATTAGGAGATGAATCGAGAACAAATGAACGAAGAATTGAAACAATACTTACGTATGATTATGGAACATGGCTCCGATTACATTCGGCCATTTGAAAACTTCCTCAGGGAGAATAAGAACACCATCTAGGGTGACAACTAATGGATACAAACCAGACCTTCCTGGACCAGTTTTCATTTGATGAAAAAGTCGTTCAACACTGAAAAAAACATTATTCACGGGTGTTTACGGAAGTCGAAAATAACAGTCAATCGATTGAGAATGAATCAATAAAAATATAAGCAGTTCGAGTAATAATAGGATAAAGTAGCAGAATGATTGAGAATTTTATTCCAATTGTTACGTAGTGTGTCAAATTTGAGGAATGGATGCGAGATGAAATGAAAATTACGCAATCGAGATACCTACCTTCTTCGACACCCGACACACGGGACAATTTCACTGACAATATCTAGTATACGCTTGCAGCTAACTTGAAAAGCATCTTTCAGTTCTTGTGTATTCAACATACTGAATTTTCTAAGAAATAACTCTTTGTCTTTTCCACGTATTTTGGGATATTCACACATGAAGTCAACATCGATCAAGTCCAACACCATCTGCATATAACAGAACATCCGTCAGTGTTAATTTCACACATAATTTAAAAAAATAAAATTAATCAAACGTATATCTACTCGAAATCAATTCATTTCAAGTTTTACTTTCTTTTTGATATACCGTTCATAATGCAGTGCTAGGTTATTATACCTTGATAAGAAGGTAATCAAGGTAACACCGTAGCGCGTGAGATTTGTAAAAAAAACTTCAAAAGTAACTTTGACATTCGATATATTTCAAGAAGTATCAGCTAAGGAATCGAGAATTACTCACAGTTAGTTTTTCGTCGATTACTAAAGGCAGCTGCCTTTTCTCCAGTTCTTCATCGCCGTCTTTAATAACATTTATTAATTTAGCCATCTTACAAAAAGTAAAAAGTAATTATGATTAAAACATGAAAATAACGATTAAACCACTGCTCACAACATAAACATTAAACTCGCACGAACAATAATATTACATTAAAGTAGAACACAAATTTGAGACCAACTTTAAGAAATCGTAAGAATATTAATTTAGTGAAAACGATGACAAAATTTGTGATTTTGTGATTAATAACTATGTACACTCCCAGGCGTTATTGGCTTGAATCTCGTCCAACCGAACTGACAACATTACTGGTTTTCGAGATTCCGACAAAATGTCTAATTTTAGCGCGACGCGATAGAGGTGAAAGCGAGGTGGTGTTTTATCTTTTTTCTTTTTTTGTTTTTTTCACAATGGAAGACGGAGGTGTTGATCTTTTTTCGAATTCGTGGAAAAGTTTCGTTTCGTATTCTCTTGTGTTTCGTTTGCAGAACCAACCTAGAATATCATAATTAATTGAATTATCGAGTAAAATGTGAACATTTGGATGCTATCATGTTATTCATGAATTGTTTTGAACTTTTGTTCGTTATTAGGATATGCTTGACGTTCTCGTATCTTGTTTACCAAGTAATTATTACTTACAATTTTCATTTTTTTAAGATATTTCATCTTCATCGTCCACATCTTCGTTGCTCTGCTACTTTTCTGTATGTACATCGTACCATGGGAATCTTCAAACAAAAGCAGTTCAAGTAATTACTTCCTAATTTCTAATCTTAAGTTTAATATTTACTGTTTACGTAATGCCGCAGCTTTCAGTGTAGTATCGATTGACTATTGAATATACACACTTCCACAGATCTCCGAATTCTACTTGTGAATTCAATTTCAAAATTTTGTTCGTTTTTCGAGACTGGCGATGTAGTTTTGGTCGAGTCTTGTTGCCGTTGCCCCACTCTGCCAACACATGAACATCATTTTAATATGTTTTATACATTATGATTATAATATTATTCATCATAATTATACATCAACATCATAACTATCTTCACTTTGCACGATTTTCAAAAATTTGTCGAGTTCATTCGTACAGGAGACTCGTACCCACCACAACACACACACGTTCGCACACAAATACAAATGTGCACCACATTACTACCGTTGTTATCGCAATGTACTATAACTAGACGCTCGAATATCATAACATCGCTACGCATTTTCCCAAAATTTTGGTCAAATATCCCAGCCTTGAGCAAACCTTATACATTGTTTTAATTAATTTGTTTTAGTCGTTAAACTGTTATTTATTTTGGAAAATCAAAATCTTTTATTAATCGTGTGATAAACGGTGGTTTCAGAAGTGTACTCGAAGACTATGCGAATCAAAAAACACTGAATTCTTGTTTCCCAGTAAATGATAAGGTAAATATTATTTACTGAATTTTTCATTTTTTGGTGGAAATTATTTTGGTACCTTGTTTCCCATTTTGGCGATACTTACATAGTTGTTGATATGGTAAAAAAATATTTTGTCGGAGATTCGAATTGCTTGCATTATAATTTGTGAAACACTTCTTTTTGCATCAAGTGTTTTCACCTGTAACAAGGCGAATCTGATAGGTGAACAAATCAGTTTCATTTTCCTTTAATAATATTTTCCAAAATTTCAAGTAATCAATACTTCCACCAACAATGGTAGATATTAGAAAACAAGTATTATTTTTTCGGTTTTTTTGGTGTCAATATAATCAATGATCAATTCTACGATACTTGTTCTTCGTATGAATTACATAGGCTATTTTATTTTACGGGAGTAAATTTCAAATGTTTATATTTTTTATTTTTCATCGAACATTTCCCTTTTAACCCTCGTAACACACGAATTAATCAGTTTTGAGATCGATTTTAGCCCTAAAATATTTTAAATTGTCAACTTTGCAAAGTTACTTGTTAGGTTTGGATTGTCCAAATCTGAAACCACCCAAGTTTTGTTTGGAAATATTTTTTGTAAATATTGAATAACATTGAGCTTGAAAATTGATAAGTTTTGTAAATTTTTAACTTGGCGAAGTGCCCAAGTCACTCAAGTGTGATTGAAAGTGAGCGAGTTTCCTAGCAACTCCTTCAGATAAAAATAAGGAAATTGTTAATGAATGGAATTTTTGACGGTGATTTTGAAAATTAAAATAATTTAGGTATATTTTATAATGAAAATTTAAAAAAAATTCAAAATTCGAATGGAACTTGACAATTTTTTTTCGTAAATTCAGGATTTCCTGATCGAAATTTAAGAAATATTCAACATATTTACCCTCTGTTTGAAATTTTGTAAAAACTGAAAATTAATATTTTCTGATTGAAGTTAATAATAGCAAGATTATCACATCTTAGAATTTCAGAAGTGCATGCAATCGTCTCCAACATTATCTTCTTATATCCTAAAAAAGACCACCCGGAGTGATTTTCCTCCTTTACTTCCGGTTTCGAGTCAACATGAAAAAACACCAATTTTTCCTTGTTTTTTATTTTTTTTTACGTTAGGAATTGAAGTGATTTGGTGATAAGAAAATTATTCGTAAAGGGTTTCATAATCTACTTATACCTATCTACTTCCTTTAATCTAAAGAGATCGTCATTGGCATATTTTAAAATTCTTTTTTCAAAGGTTCTAAATGTAGGTATTACCTATTTCATTCATTTTCATCAAATGGGTCTTTTTTTGTGGTTTATTACTACCCTAGAAAGGTGCGTAATAATGAAAAATATCATTTGATAGGTAACTTAGATGGGTTAAAATGGGCGTACAAACATTAGATTCTCTCTCAAAAAAATTTCTTCATTTTTTCTAAAAATTAAAAATCATAATAGGATAGTTGTATTTTTTTATATCACTCTGAAAAAAAATGTTTTCAAAAATATTGGGCGATATTGTGGTTATCAACATGTTGCAGATAAAAAATATATTAGATGAACATGTTGCCTATTTTCAAAATTTAAGAGCAAAACACCCTTTGAAAAAAAATTGGATTAAACATATTTTTCAAAAATGGGAATGGGCAAAGTAAGGATATGGAAAATTGAACAATTTTCGTATAATAATTTTTCATCTAATTTGACAATTGAAGGAAGTACGAATGCAAATTTCAACCAAAAATCGTTAAAAAAATAATCATTGTGGAAATTAATAAAGATTTGCGAGTAAAAAAATTTTAATTTCATGACATTTTGCTCAATTTCAAAATTAAATGGGCTGAGGACTATACTCAAAGTAACGACTTGAAGTTTTTTCACAAGTTTCGGCACTTTTGAATGGTCCTCAGTACTTTTAATTATGTAGATGGGCAAAAAATAAACAGATTAACAGTTTTTCAGTTTTCGAAGTAATTGCCATTTCCACGATTAATTTTTTTCGAAATAATTTTTTTGTCGATATTTGCATTTGTGGTCCATTCAATTTTGAAATCAGGCAAAAATCAGCATAACATTTTTTTCAGTTTTCAAACTACCATTCATTTTTACGACAGAATTTTCTGGAAAGATTTTCTGTGTCGACATTTGTAATTATGGGGCCTTTAATTTTGAATTTAGGCGAAAGCCCATGAGTTTCAGGGTGCTACTTATTTCTTGAATTAATTTTTTTGAGGAATTCTCGATTCACGATGTGAAAATATATTTCGATGCAAATTTTATTTTCATCTCTATGTTGAGAAAATTCCAAAATTCGAAATCAAAAATGAGAATGTGACCAAGCAACAGAAAAGGGACCTAGTTTGTAAAAAATTCGATTTTCTTTTTTTTTTGAGTTTTGGGCATTAGTTTTCGTGATCTATCTCATGAACTACTCAAAACTTCGAAACATGAATTATTTCTATCCGGCACGAGAAAAGAGACCTAGTGTACAATGTTACTGTTTTTTCAAAAGTTCAAGTAAAAATACATAAAAATTCTTAAATTAAAAAATAATATTCCACTCATGCCCAGTAACAATAAAATTTTCTATAATTCTAGAAAAACAGTCCATTTGGTTTGGTCCAACGACTACAGGTTTGCAAAGTTTCTTTTTGCTTTTTTGAAAAATTTGTATTTTGTACACAGTAGGTCTCTATTCTATTGCCAAGCCACAAATTTAGTTACGATTTTGAATCGATTTTTTTTTCTAAAATCACCAAAATTGCAACATTTTGATTTCCAAATTGAAAAAATCCAAATTTGCGATCGCAGTCAAAATATAGTCACAATTTTTGACCAATATTTCCAATCATTATTTTGATTCCTGAATTGAAAAATGCTGAAATTTGAAATCAAAAATCAAAATTTAGTCATAATTTTGAACTCGAAAATAAAATCATTATTTTGATTTTGTAACATTTTGATGTCAAAATTCGAAAAAAGACGAGACCTTGAATTAGAAGTAGAAATAGTCACGATTTTTGACCAAAACTTTCCATTATTACCTATTCTCATCTTAAAGTCATAAAAACGTCATAAATTTAATTCCAAGGGTATTAAAAACTCATTTCATTTCCTAATCATTGGGAACCCCATTTTTGACCCCAAAATTAATTATTGAAAAAAATCATGATTTTGAATGAAAAGTCTCACGATTCCTAAAAATTATTTTCAAAATTGAAATTTAATTTCGAAGTTGTAAAAAAATTCGTGGTTTTGAAATTTGAATAACACGAAGAATATAAGATTCAGAATCAAAAATAATCATTTTGTAAATTCATGGTTTCTACAGGTAGTAAAAGTAGTACAAAAGTAGTGATTTTGTTGTAAAAGTAATGAAAAAATGGGAAATTTGAAAATCTAAAATTCAAATTTAGTCTATAAACGAAATAGCTAATTTTTTTTCTTTGTGTTGGTAACATTTTAAAATATAATCTTTCTTGTTATTTGAAAATTTTTCTGCAGGGTGGATTGTAAATTTTCTTGGTTTGGAGGGCAGCAGGTGTCCTCATTTGAATGGGTTTGAGAAATTAAATGTGGTCCAAAAATTTTACATATCGAGAGCAGTTCGTGATCAGTCTATGACCTGGTGGGAGGGGGGGGGTGCAAACTAAAAAATTGTAAAATGTTTCATAAAATGAAAATTTGGGTTTTTTCGTTTTTTTCTACTTATTACAAATACCCCCTCCCCTCACCAATTATACATTGTGCGCACTTTTTAGTTCATTTTTGTCATTTTTCGTCGTTTGAATGAAACATTGAATGAATATTATTCAAAAATAAAAAATTTTATGAATTTTTGGTTATTCTGAGCTTATTTTTTAATTTATCATACACTCTCATATAGGTATGCTTAAAGTAGGTAACAGGGTTTTATGCAATTTCAAAATTGCTACTTTTGAGAGTTGGGTTCGAATAGGTGGGCCTACCTGGCACAGCCCCTGGCGACAAGAAGAGATTAATTTTTGCAGGAGTTCTTAATTTTCTTCGAATTTTTCGGAGGGGGCTGAAAATTTTGGGAATGGTAAAAAAAAAAGGATGGTGAAAAAGTAGTGATTTTGGAAAAAAAAATTCCTGTAGGTGCCATGAAATCGTAGATCTAGATATCAATAATACGAAAGAATCTTGGAAAAACCTTTGAACAATTCGCCAGCCACTCCCAATGGGCCAATTTTTCCTTTTTTTTTTCAAAATGTTTTGAGGTGTAAATGTGTCATTAAACATCGTCAAAAATTTTCAAATGTAGGATACAAAAAAAATTGTTATTTTTAAAAAATTTTTTGAAATATTTTATTAAAAATCGCAATGGAGTTGTGTTGGCACAGTTTCGAATCTTGCTTAACCTTACCAACTCGACACTTCCGATCGAGCTGAAATTTAGCCTACTGAAAGGGCATGTCACCCAGACCTCAGAACCAAATTTTGAGCTGCCGAAGTTGATTTTTCGATTTTTTGC
>FIZU01001704.1:0-16754 GCA_900064475.1 Pseudococcus longispinus
GATAATTTGTGAATGGGGGTTCGGGGGAGGGGGGGGGGGTAAAATTTTGATAATGAGTTTTTACATCAGGGTTAACATTTAGGACCTTTTTCGAGGAAATTTGGGTCAAGGGTCGATTTCGTATTTTATCAAGGAAGGCCCTTTCTTCAAAAGTGGTCCTAAATGTCACCCCTGATATAAAAACTCACCACCCAAATGTTTGACCCCTTCCACTCATTTCCAAATTATCACCCCCTCCCCCCCCACTAAAAATCGAAATTTCAAAACGAGATATCTTCGTAGGGGATGGATGAAAAATTCTAAAATTTTCACAAATTGTGGGCACTAATGTGAGTACATTTGAGAAAATTTTTCAAAAAATTTGAACAAAATTTTCTCAATTTTTTTTGCACTTGGAAATTTTTAAGAAATTGTCAAAAAAAAAAATAAAAACAAGTATTTTAAAATGTTTCCAAATTCGTGAGGAGGTGGGGGGCTGTTTACAGTTTGGCTTGAGAACTGTGTTGTTTACTTCTTGGTTTCTTTTCATGTCTTGTTGAAACTTTCTTCTTTCAACCTTTTTTTTTCTATACAATTTTTCAAAAAAGTCGAGGAAAGCTTTTTTCGGTATCGTTTGTGTATTTTTAGGAGATGAGGGGGTGTGATGTTGAAAACGTTGAACAAAGTGGGAAAAATTCAGTTTTTACAACTTTTGACTAATTATTTTTCGATTTTTACATGAATATGTTTTTTGGAAGAAGGAGGAGGAGAAGGAGGAGGGAGTGTCATTCTGAAAATTTTGTGTATTTTTTTGTACACTTTTTCGTCACTTTTCTTTTCAAATTTTCAATATTTTGGTAGACTTTTGAAAATTTTTATAAATTGAAAAAAATTAATTTAATTCAATATTAATCCAATTTTAGATGAATTAATGAGAAAATTGTGTTTGACCAGAATTTTGAAGAAAATTTGAAAAAAATTTCTAATAAAGTTGTGTTTGAACAAAATTTTGGAAAAATTGCCTGAAGTGAATTCTGAAGAACAAAATTTCGATTGTGTTTAACAACATTATGAAACCCTGTGAATTTCATCCACCCATTACTTTTTTTTTAGCCAAAATTTCAAATACCTCATACGACCAAAAGATCAAAAATAATGATATTAATGTTTATCTATTTTTTTCTTCACTTTTTTTCAACTTTTAAGTATTTTGTTAGACTTTTGACTCATCCTTTCTTCAGTATTTTATTAGACCTTTCAAAACTTCCAACATAATTTTTTTCCGAATGATATGATTCCCCCTCCTCCCTCTTCAACCTGTGATTAATCTATATTTGTTTGCTTGAATTGAAAGCTTTTTAAATATTTGAAAATTTATTTAAAAATACACCATGAATTCAAAAAAAATATACCTATATTATCTGCTCAACTTGCAATACTTTTTTAAATTTTAGTTAAGAAATTATTTTTTTAAATGGTTATATCCATCGTCATCAAAAAATATATAACCTAGAAAAATAAGATTCAAAACAACTTAAATCCCTCTGCTGACCATCCATCGGAGCGAATTCTTATTGCGGAAATCTTCATTCAAACCCAAAGCGGGCACGTTCTCTGCGATGAGAAAATTTCTCGTGTAACTGGGTATATCGTTTAATCGTAACATTTCTCAGTTGATTTAACAAGCGGTGTAATTGGATAAACGTGCATTAACAATGAGAATATCCCAAGGGAAATTCACTTTCACCTGTTCTATCCATCCTTATTGAAACAATATGTATCATGGCATCAGCACCAATGACAATTAGCAATACATCTACGTCAAATTTACCATCACCTTTATACCTATAAATTGAACAAATGAAAAAAAATCTCGTGAAATTTTTCGAATACCGCAACCTACGTTACTTTTTTTCAGCTTTCGGAGTAAACTCGGTATAACAAAACGTTGGAGAGAAAAAAATAAATTGCGAGGATGTTGCCAAGGATAAAATTCTTGCGTGAAATTTTTTCGCTTATCTCTTTTAAATTATAGTCGATATACGATTGGTTGGCATTCCGATTCAGCCATCGTTTATAATAGAATCGGTGCTTGTAAATTGTGCGATATATTGGATAAGAAGAGGGCTACAAAAAAAAGCATTGAATCTTGGGTTAAAAAATTTCATCTTTATTTTCTGCGTAGCGAAATTTTCCACTCGAGGTGAACAGCGTTGATACGTCGTTGGATGAAATGAAGCGGTAATTTTAACATCGTGGACAATTTTTCCATAGGTTTTTACTCCGATTGTCGTACGATTTCCATCGTAGCTTCTTTTGAATAAAAAAGAGATATTTTCGGGGCGGTGAAATATCATTAAAAAATTATAATTTAAAACACGATCAGTCAAAATGTGCTTGTGACAGAAAAATATAACTTTTTTCTCTTTTTTTTTTTGTAAAATCCCATGGTGCTGGAAATATAAAAAAGTTTTCAATTGACAAAACAATAGAAACGAAAAAAATGAATTTATCTTTTGACGAAATTAATTTTTAATAATGGAAGCGATTCCAACAGAGGCGTAACGTTTAATAATGAATTTCTTTGGAAACTTTTTCTCTCTCTGGGCTGCCTATCGAGACATTAACTGCCGCTTGAAATATAAACAATTTGAAAGGTTTGAATGAAGCATAAAAAAAGACACTTTCCTTATTTCGGTGTAAAAAATATACCCAAAAGTGACACGAATGTGGTTTGGTTTCAATTTAAAAGGCGTTAAAAAAATTGAAAATAATTGTCGAGTTAAAGTGACGGTGGAATTTTAAATGAAAATAAATTTTTATTTCGACGAATCGAAAATCTATACTCTGGCTGGGCTCAATTCGTTTCTCGTCGAGTCGAAACATTTTGAATTTTTTATCATCCTGTCTGCTGTCTTTTTATGTACTTAGGATCTATGTTTACACAAGAATCAACCGACTGAATGAAAAATATGTCCCGATGTCGAGCTTGAAAAAAAGGATAGTTACGCATCGATGTCTTGTACATACCAGTTAAAAATAAACCAATTAGTTACGAGTCAAATTCGCAACACCTGAGTTATTTCGTTTATCTTTTTGTACTTTTTTTCGCCGATGCCTGGCTTCCATTCGTGTACGTACCGTATATGTACGATGGCTTATCCCCAGAGAACTATCCCCGTGGTTTTAAATCTTTCAACCCCCTATATACACGGCAGCGAAATAGTCACGCTTCTTTGCCGTTTAGTTTCACCGAGGCACCATTATTCTTTCGCTTTCCAAAAGATATGGTGCACGTTGAACACGACTTTTTCCTTCTTTTTTCCGGAGTAAAGAATTTATACAATTACCGCGCCAATCCGTATCCAATTGATACTATTTGGTTTGTTTCATCAGTATTAAGGAAACAGCAGCCGTTTCAAAGGCGTCTTTTACCCTTCTCGCCTGTCTTCGCCATCTACTTGTATATTTCTTTTTCCTTATGCTCATTCGATACCGAATAAAAAATCAAACCGAGGATTACGCTGTACACCTTTTCACCCACCACCTTTTTTTTTTTTTGCAAATTCCTTCATCTCGGGTGTTCGTTTTTTCCTTCGATACCTTTATAAAACTCGAGCTATGCTATTCGAAGGTAATCGATCATAAAAATACGACGCCAATATGAGCTAATTTATACCATCGGTATTTTTATATTCTCTTCGACCAATATTTTCGCCATTATACGTAGAGAATTTCGATGAATATTGCGTCCTGTTTTCTCTTCTACGTATACTTTTATAGGTATACTGGCGAGAACGATCCTTCCACAACTTCGTATTTATTTAGTAATTATTGAATTATTTATTACGTTTATTTTTTTCCCTTAGTCGTCTTTTCAAATATTCGCGTATTTTAATGCTAGATATTGAAAATTGAAAAGAATCTGATCGCGGAGTGGTGATTTATGAGAAAGGGTTGGAAAGGGAGGAAAAAAATTCGATGGAATAATTTCGCCAACTTTCGAAAATATATTTACATTTTACTGAACTGCAGGCTGGTTGAAGTTATTCAATGAATGTTTGGGGAGAGCTGAATTGAGTTTATTTATTATTTCATAATTTTACTCCGGCCTCCTTTGCAATAAATTCAGAGCTAGATTAATCGCAGGCCTCTGTTAAATTTTACGTAAAAACTTTGCAAATGAGACGATAAGTTTTACTTGTCGAGTGACGCATGTCTCAAGTCGTGAACCAAATGTCACGTGTCACATTGAGTCACATATCACCTGTCACGTGTCACTTGGCATTGGTCACCTGACACGTTTAATCATCATTTAATCTTCAAATTTTCCAAATTTTGATTCGAAAATTTGATTTTTTCATTCTGCATGATTTAAAACATAATGAAAATATTTCAAATCATCCCAAAAACGATTTGAAATTTCATAAAAATAATTGAAAACCCGTAAATGTTTCAAAAGTTGTGAAAGTCATAGAATTAAAAAAAAATCAACAATTTTTACAATATTTTGAACAATTTTTTCCACATTTTTATTTTTAATTCAAGTTTACTAAATTTTTAATTATTTTGTATAATATATTTTTTTATATTGAAAATTGTTAGTTAAAAGATGAACACTGAAACACTTTCAGTTTCCATCTTTCATATTTTAGTTTTCAGTTTTCAACTTTCAGTTTTCAGCTTTCAACTCTAATTTTCAATCTTCAGTTTTCAGTTTTTAACTGTCAGATTTCAACCTTTGGTTTTCAGCTTTCAATTTTCAGTTTTCAACTTTTGATTTTCTGCTTTCAAGTTTCGGCTTTCAAGTTTTGGCTTTCAATTTTTGACTTTCAGTTTTCAACTTCAGCTTTCAACTTTTGCGTTCAGTTTAAAATTTTCAGCTTTCAATTTCGACTTTCATCTTTCAATTTTCAGCTTTTTAGCTTTCAATTTCAAGTTTTAGCTTTCAGCTCTCAACTTTCAGTTTTTATCTTTTGACTTTTAGCTTTCTACTTATGTTTCTAACTTTCGGATTTCAACCTCGGCTTTCATCTTTTAACTTTAAATTTTCAGCTTTTAACCTTAAGCTTTTGCTTTCAGTTTTCAGTTTTTGCTTTCATTTGTAAACTTTTGGCTTTCGGTTGTCAACTTCAGCTTTCAACTTTTGGTTTTCAGCTTTCAATTTTCAGATTTTAAGTTTTAGCTTTCAACTTTCGACTTTTAGTTTTCAGCTTTGACTTTTAGCTTACTACTTATGTTTTTAACTTTCAGTTTTCAACTTCAGCTTTTAGCTTTCAATGTTCAGTTTTCGCTTTCAGTTTTCAACTTTTGGCTTTCAGTTTTCACCTTCAGTTTTCAGTTTTCAATTGTCAGCTTTTTAGTTATCAGTTTTAGCTTTCAGCAGCCAACTCTCAACTTTTAGTTTTCAACTTCAGTTTCCAACTTTTAATTTTCAACTTTGAGCTTTCAGTTTTCGCCTTCAATTTCAGCTCTCAACTTTCAATTTTAGCTGTCAGTTTCGCTTTCAGTTTTCAACTTTGGCATTCGGTTTTCAACTTCAGCTTTCTACATTTGGTTTTTAGCTTTCAGTTTTTAATTTTCAGCTTTCAATTTTTAACGTTTAGCTTTCAGCTTTTAATTTTCAGTTTTTGGGTTTCAACTTTCAATTTTTAGCTTTCTACTTCTGTTTTTCAGGGTTCTATTTTCGACTTCAGCTTTCAACTTTTAATTTTCAGCTTTCAACTTCAGCCTCCAGCTTTCAATTTTCAGATTTCTGTTATCATTTCTCAGCTTCAAATTTTCATTGTTATCTTTCATCTGTCAACATTCAAGTGAAAGTTGAATGATGAAAGATACAAGCTGAAATTTGAAACCTGAAAGCGTTAAGAGATGAAAACTGAAAAGTGAAAACTAAGAACTGAAATCTGAAAAAATTAAAAGTGAAAGCTGAAAAGTGACAGTGGAAACCTGAAGATTGAAAACTGAAAGTTAAAAGTGCTAAGCAGAAAACTGAAAGATAGGTGTAATGTATTCGAGTTGAATAGGACAACTTACAAAACAGTTGACCTCTACCTATTCTTAAAAAATTTGAGGAAAGTTTTGCATTTTGAGCAATGATAGGCAAAATCAATTCCCCAACATGGGTTCAAATCAAAATCATAAAATTTTTAAAAAAATTCTAGAAAATTATGAAAATCTTTTCCTAAAAAAATAGATCCACTTTTCAAGCGGACATATTGGTACCTGGATAAGCATGTAAAAAACCAGTTTTTTTTGGGCAGTTCCTGCGTAAGAATTTTTTTCTCAAAATCTTTGTTCAACCAGAACACTCGTTTTTCAGAATTTACAAGTATTACGAAATTGGACTCACTTTTGTACATGTCCATTAGCAATCGCAATTATAATTCTCGATTCTCACCACAGAATCCTGCGCCAAATCTGGAAACGTTCTCATTATACATTTCGTGCAAAGCTCCATTAAAACTACGGAAACTCTCCATACAACCACATGAAATCTCAGTCGACTGCAGCAAATGTCCATCGATCTTATACTGCAATTCGCTGCAGGGGGTAAAATGACCAAAAGTTGTGATAATTCGATCCCTTTCCAGCAGGCACGACAATCACACCCAAAACGCCGGCAAGTTTCTTCACGGTCCAACGACGCTGACCATCAGCGAGACTGCGTTGCATATAAAGCACTACGTGCAGTACGTGTATCCAAAGCCATTACTTAGAGTTGCCATTTCACAACCCTAACAACTCTTTTTGAACGTAGGGATTTCAAAACATATAGTACAGATACACTATCCTTAGTCAAGGTGCAGAGGAGCGATGAAGGGGTAACAAATGTACCTACGCGACGTACGAAAACTAAAAACACAAATCTACTCTAATTGATACCGCG
Source organism: Pseudococcus longispinus (assembly GCA_900064475.1). Lineage (NCBI taxonomy): Eukaryota > Metazoa > Arthropoda > Insecta > Hemiptera > Pseudococcidae > Pseudococcus > Pseudococcus longispinus. The sequence goes on from FIZU01001704.1 coordinate 6,869, forward strand.
GAAGCCGTAGGAAATCCGGTAAATCCGTAGGGTTTGTAGAAGGTACGTGTACCTACGTAAGTTCACTAGACTCGTACAAGGATCTGCGGAACTCACGTATTGGTATTGTACATTTATATTTGTATATTATCGACGACGACGTATTAGTGAAAACCGAACCGAGGCGTCGATTCGATACACGAGGAGAAATTTCAACTCGTTAATGAATTCTTTGTCATATACGCATAGATACGAGTCGCGCCTCCAAAAAGTAAACATAAATCAGAAGTAATTACAGTATGAGGACCGGCTTTTTAGAATAATTGCGTACACGTCGTATACGTATAAGTCGCTTCGGTCTCTTGAAATGCGAACCTATATACTCGTACTCGTTGTATGTGTATTTCGTTTAGATAATTAATATTCGCGTGTTTAAGATACGCATTACATACACACTCACGGCCATACCATACGTATTCATACGTAGCAGAAATTGTTTAGAAAGGAGATGCAGTGAAGGGTGCTTTCTTTCTTCAACAGGCATCCTACTAGATCTACATTAACACTTCGTCGTGTCGTCTACACGGTGACGTCACGCCTGCGACATTAACATTAATGTTTGATTATATAGAGTGTTGATTGCTAGCACGCCTTCTAATCATTCCGCGTGTAAATTACTATTAATTATTTTTGACATCTGTTACACACCGAATGTGTTCGCTTAAAAGTTTTACGGGCACGGTTCGGCCCGCCGCCGCGTCAAAAGAAAAATGTCTTCGTGACATTACGACTAAGGGGTGTTCATTAATCTTACCTCGTCTTCCATCCCGTCGCTTTATTCGCGAGCTATTTTAATCGGTATTTTAATTTTCGTAATTTGTTGTGAGTATTTGTAGTTTATTTGTATTGTTGTTGCTTATTGTATGTATAGGGTCTGGCAGAGTGTTATGATTGCGAAATGTTGGAGGGAAATAGGGTAGGAAGAAGGTGTTTCGAAATAGCCAGGTCAGTTTTGTTTAGATACATAGGTATTTATCGAGTGTCAAATTTTTTTGAATTGGGCGATTCAGTTTCTAAAAAGGCGATTGAATTGAAAATTACTGTAAAAAGTGGAGTATGAATGAGCAGGGCTTCGAATAGCAAATGTAGTGAATATGCCTAATTGGAAAACGAAATTATAATGGAAATTTTATTGAAAGTGGTACTAAACCTATGATAGAAGACATATGTACAAAAAAATTTAACGGAAACATAACAAAAAAAGTAATAGAAACGTAACGAAAACGTAACCGAAACGTAATGAAAACATGACAGAAACATAAAAAAACGTAACAGAAACATAACAAAAACGTATCAGGAACGTAACAGAAACATTAACAGAAACATAACGAAAATGTAACAAAAGCGTTCCCAAAACGTTATGAAACCACAGTAGAAATGTAATGGAAACGTGACAAAAACGTAACAGAAACGTATCAAAAACGTAACAGAAACGTAACAAAAATGTAACGAAAACGTAACAGAAACATTAACAAAAACTTAACGAAAATGTAACAAAACCGTTATAAAACCACAGCAGAAATGTAACGGAAACGTAACAAAAACGTAACAGAAACATAACGAAAACGTTATGAAAACACACCAGAAACGCAACGAAAACGCTATGAAACCGCGACAGAAATGTTATGAAACCACAGAAGAAATACTTATAACGGAAGTGTACGAAAGACATAACGGAAACGTAACGAAAATGTAACTTGAACGTCATGAAACCACAGCAGAAATGTAACGGAAGCGTAACAGAAACGTAATCAAAACATAACGAAAACGTAACAGAAACGTTATGAAACCTCAAAACATGGCAAAAATGTAACAGAAACGTTATGAAACCATAACGGAAACCTAACGAAAAAGTATCAGAAATGTTATAGAATCACAGCAGAAATAAGACGGAAACGCAAATAAAACGTAACAGAAACATAACGAAAACGTAACAAGAACAACAACAAAAACATAATGGAAACGTAACAAGAACAACAACAAAAACATAATGGAAACGTAACAAAAATGTTATGAATTCACAACAAAAACATAACAGAAACATAACAAAAACGTTATGACACTACAACAAAAACATAACCAAAATGTAACAGGAACATAACAGAAACGTTATGAAACCACAGCAGAAATGTAACGGGAGCGTAACAGAAACGTAATCAAAACATCACGAAAACGTTACAAAAACATAACAAAAACGTAACAGAAACATAACGAAAACGTAACAAGAACGTAACAGAAACGTTATGAAACTGATACACTGAAACATAACTTGAACGTCATGAAACTACAGCAGAAATGTAACGAAAGCGTAACTGAAACGTTATGAAACCATAACGGAAACTCAACGAAAAAGTATCAGAAATCTTATAAAATCACAGTAGAAATATAACGGAAATGCAAATAAAACGTAACAGAAACATAACGAAAACATAACAAAAACAACAACAACAAAAACATAATGGAAACGTAACAAAAATGTTATGAATTCACAACAAAAACATAACAAAAACGTAACAGAAACAACAACAAAACATAATGGAAACGTAACAAAAATGTTATGAAACTACCAACAAAAACATAACAGAAACATAACAAAAACGTAATGAAACCACAGCAGAAATGTAACGGGAGCGTAACAGAAATGTAATCAAAACATAACGAAAACGTAAATGAAACGTTATGAAACCATAACAGAAATTCAACGAAATAGTATCAGAAGGGTTATAAAATTACAGCAGAAATATAACAGAAACGCAAATGAAACGTAGCAGAAACATAACGAAAACGTAACAGAAACAACAACAAAAACATATTGGAAACGTAACAGAAATGTTATAAAAATCACAGCAGAAATATAATGGAAACGCAAATGAAATGTAACAGAAACATAACAAAAACGTAACAGAAACCACAACAAACACATAACCGAAACGTAACAGAAACGTAACAGAAACATAACAGAAACATAACCGAAACGTTGTGAAACCATCAGCAGAAATGTACCAAAACCTAATGAAAACATAACACAAACATCATTATAACGTAACCGAAACCTAATAATAACAGAAACAAAAACACGATAGAAAGGTTAATTACGAGTATAAAATTAAAAAAAATAAGCATGGAAGAGACAAAGAGTAGTGGAAGTTTGAAAAAATATGTAGGATAAAAAACGTGAAATTAACGAAAACAAATAAAACAATCCTGTATTTTAAAACTTTTAAAATGCGATTACTGACCAATTTCATGGAGTAGATTTCAAAATTATTATTAGTTTTTTTCAATCACGTATCTATGGGTTTTTTACAAAATGATTTTTTTCGTTTGAACCTTTTTACAATTTTTTACATTAAAAGCCCATTTTCTGAGCAAACTAAGCGTCCTGTGAGAAAACGAATGGAAGCAAAATTGTAGAGTATAAAATTTCCTTTCTGCCTGGTGCATCATTTTTTTTCCTGGGTGATTTAGTTTTCGAGATATTTTTATTGAAAGCTAAAAAATCAGCTGTAATCTTTCATCGTAGATATCTCGAAAACTAAGCTTCTGAAAAAAAAACTAATTGGTTAGTAGAGAAAGAAAATTTTATACCCTACAATTTTGTTTCTATTCATTTTTTTCGCAGAGCCCCCAGTTTGCCCAAAAAATCGATTAATCTGAAAAAACAACTCGACTGTTGTCTGTTACATAAAATAACCAATCAACTTGAAAAAATTGATTTTCTGAGGGAACTAAGCTTTCTATGAAAAAAAAGAATAGAAACAAAATTGCAGAGCGTGAAATTTCCCTTTCTTTTTGAGCAAATAGTTTTTTTCTAGGGGGTCAAGTTTTCGAGATATCTACAATATAAAATTAAAATTGAATTTTTCAATTTTTGGTAAAAAATATTTCGAAAACTTGACCCCCTTGGAAAAACAAATTGCTCAGTGGAGGAAAGAAATTTTTACGCTCTACAATTTGATTCCTATTAATTTTTTTTGTTGGACCCCTCTTTCGCCGATAAATCGATTTCTTGAGTTCAAAATGAAAAATATATGATTTTTTTCAAAAAAAAAAAATAATAAATAGATAAATAGATTCGTAAAAAAACCTGAAGTGATGGAATTTTTCGTTTTTTCCCTCTAATCAGCGCAGAAAATACCAGTAATGGGCAGATCTGAGAATCTTTAGATATTTCGGATCTTTGGATCTAAAGATCCGAATCTATAATTGAGATACTTTGTGATTTGTAGATCTGATCTATGATCTTTGAGATCTTCTCAATTTCAAAAATAGATTCAAAAAAGATCCATTTCAACTTTTTTCCATTTTTGCACTAAGAACGGGTTCGAATCCGTGATGGGCAGATCGGAGGATCTTTAGATCTTCCGAATCTTTAGATTCGGATCTTGGATCTAAAGATCCATATTTTGAGGATCTTTCGATCTTTAAAAAAATGCTCAAGTGATCTGGATATAAAATTCTTGGGAGTGGACTGCCCATCACTGGAAAATATTTGTACTATTAAAACCACCTAGATATTATTTTTCCAGTAACATTTCCAACGCAGGATTGCGTAATCAGTAATTGAAACGAAAATTGTAGAAGGAATGAGAAATCTAAAAATCTTCGAGAACTAAAAAAAAACTTTGGTCAGATCTCAGATTTTATTAAAAAATCGTCGAGGGATTGAACATACTTTGAGAAGAGGTAAAATGTAAGAAGGAATCATCACTTTGATAAAGCCGCAACTTAACTGAATTGTACTCATATTGTCCAAATACATCCTTAAATTCCACCTATCATCGTGATTCCTCCAATTTACCTCATATTAAAATCCGTCCAAAATAGGGTCCCATCCCCTAACTTTTTCCACCCAAAAAAAAAAGAAAGGGTTATTAGTCCCTTGATCTCCAACACCTCGCCGCCGTTTACGTAATTTATCGACTTTTAATTCGTCGTTGACAAGTTCCTTCATCAAAGGTATTCGACGTCGGCGAAGGTACACTCCAGCAAACGATTTCAAAGCGCCGACCTCAACAATTGGTAACAATAATGTCGCTAATATAAACTACACTGCCCGAATCAAGCCGGGTTGAAGTAAAAAAAAAACTCCACGTATAGAAAGCCACCCTTAAACCAAGGTATAAGGAAATGATCGTTCACCGCTGCGCGTTTAATTCTCACCTTACACCCAACCATGGTATCCTGCCGCTGTGAACGATTTGTCGGTTCGTGTTGCTATCTGTATGTGTGCGAGTGGAGATCCTGTGAGGTTCGCTGAATAGATATAAACCGACGTATAGAAATTGTAACCGATTCGATTTGTAGGATATATGTACCATATATACGCGTTCTAGGCTGTCCAATGATGTCGAGAAGGAAAAGAAACCACACATTTCCGCTCAATGAACACTATTATAGTGAATGATAGCGACAAAAGTACACAAGAAGGTATACCATCGATAGTGTGAGTGCGTCTACAACGACGTTTTAAGCTGGTCCACTCGCCAAGACCATGTATACGTAATAAGACAAACGGTTCACATTGTTGAGGTGTATTCTTTGGATACCGCAATGGACAGGGATTGCGGTTGATTTACGATTTTGGCGATATCGCGTTTCACGGCTGAAGATGACGCGAGGTCTGGCATTTCGTTCTCGGGGGTTGGTATTGAAACTCGCACATCGTATCTAATCGCTAGAAATTTCTGGTCGACGAGGTTGAAAAAGTTCCCCAGACGGTAGAACAGTTCGATTCGTCGAAGAAGTAAGATCTCTCGGATGGTGCAGTTCTGTGTGCTGTGGTGTTCGCGACGACGATACTTTGCTCCTACGAGAGGGTATTTTTTTTACACGAGATAAAAAGTAATTTGCGTGTTACCGCGTGCTCCGCAAGGTGCAGGTCTCTGGTTGGCGACCGAAGGAGACATTTTGAGCGGACGTGATCGGAATCGGTATCGGATGGACGTGGATTTAGCGGTTGCAGTGGCGTCGACGTTCGACGGCGTCGCGTTTTTCTAAATGTTTTCGTAAAATTCGCCACGATACGGGTGGAATTCAAATGCGCGTTGGCGGGCTGATGGTTCGACAGTTGGTAGGCTCTCTGGCTCAATATGGTGTTCGAATTTTTTGCCATCTTATTGACGTGATACGCTTGGTAAAATAGCCCCACTCTTTGAAGAGCTTTCCAGGCCGTAACAAGGTTTAAAATTTCGCCTAATGCCGACAACCATATAATAAAGATACGCGTATATGTAAATTCAATCGCACCGTTTTATATTTAAGCTGGGTTTTCCAGCATATGCGAAGGTTCTGCAACGTGAGTTTTCACTCTTTTTACCCTATTCTAAGAACGATTGCATTGGTTTTGAGCTTTGCTAATTTTAAACGTTTTTTTTTTCATGTTCGCAGGTACGTTTGGAAACCGAAACCATTTGACGGTGTTGGTGCTGTATAAAAGTGAGCTTTTCTCGTTAATTAATTTCGTTTATTAAATGTAGATCGCTTCGGGAAGTGTAGATTTTCTCGCGGGGGTTAATTAAAAAAGCACGAAGCAGCTCGAACGTCGAGACGAGCTTTTGCGAAAATTTTCAAAGTCCAAGTTCAAAGCGAACGTATCAGAAATTATGTTCGATGGAGCGAAAGTGAAACTCAAACGAACATTTTAAAAGCCATAATGAAGCCGGTAATTGGAAAAGCGCACTGTTTTGGCCGAAGTATCGAGCTTTTTGTTTTGTTGTAAACAATAGGTAGATATACAGGGTGTCCGGTGATATCGAGATTGAAAGTTCAATATTTTTGACAATTTTTTGATTTAAAATTGTTAATAAAATTAGATAATGGTGATAAGAGTATGCTACCCCCTCTTCCAACTTTTCGATTGTGGTTTTAGTTGCTTTTAGACAATATTTTTCAATTTTGGGCGATTTTTTGAAATTTCAAAGAATGTAATGATTTGTACGAAAAATGGAATGTGATTTAAAATTGTCTAAATTTGATAAAAGAAGATAGTAAATTTGATTACCAGCTAATTCCGGTCATTTCGTAATTCAAGCTGTTATTCATTCTTTTTAAATCACCCCTCCCCCCTCCCTCTCCTGCTACGATTGTCGTTTTAGTCTCAATTATGCAGTATTTTTCAATTTTTGGCAAATTTTTGAAATTTTAAATGAATTTTATGATTTGAAGGCTAAAAACTTGAAATTAAAATGAAAATTGTTCAAAAATTTAGATAAAAATTGCACAACCCCATCAAAAAATTGATGAAGATACGTCAGAATTACTCAAAATGTGGCAAGAATCGGCTGAAATATCAAACAAATTACAGTTTTTACATTTTGCATTTTAGCCAATTTTTAGAAACATTCAAAAATTATTCCTGCTCTTTGTGATACCTATTTCTAAAAAAAAAATTGTGAAAATTTGCACATTTTCGATGAAATTTTACCACTTTTTAAGTCATTTTTACACAAGTTTCATTGCAAAATTCAAGAATTTTTCTCATTTTTGGTAAATTTTCAAATTAAAAAAAAATATTTGAAGTAATTTTTTTGATGTTTTATCGATAATTTTGAGGAATTATTGTCGTATTAAAATTTTTTTGAATGCAGAAAAATTCGTATATATATTGTAAAAATTGTTCAAATGTGGATAAAAATTGCGCAAAAATAATGAAAAACTGTTGAAATTGTTTCAAAAAATGTTCAAAATGTCTTGTAAAATTTTGGAATTGCATCAAAAGTTAGTCAAAATGTGCCAAAAATTGACTGAAATATTGAGAAAATTGCTTGAATTTTTTTCAGCGAATTTTCGTAAGATTTTTCGTATAGACTTTTATGGTATTTATAATAAATTGTTCGCACAAATTTCAGTTATAAAATTTCAGCAGTTGTTATAGTCGTTTTTACACAATTTTTGTTGAAATTCGACGATTTCTCTTGTGTTTTGCACAATTTTACCAGAACTTCAGAAACTTTCAGGATATTTGAAGCAAATTTACAGCAGGTGTCTAGCTGGATTTTTTAGCGGGGGGGGGGGGGGGGTCCATGACTCTTTATATATGATTTTAGATTTTGTTTAAATGCTGATACCTCCCGATTTTTTGAATTTTTTTCATTCAGAGTAACATCTTCATTACAGGGTGTCTATCAAAATCCCAAAACAAAATTCAGCACTTTTTCAGAACTTTTTTTTCGGAATTTTGTACCATCTTCAGTAGGATGTTTCTTAAATTTACGAGTCCCCCCCCCCCCCCCCGTCACTCAAGTCCATAAATTTGAAATTTTTCAAGACCAAAAATTAATTTGAGTTCTTAGAAATTTTCAAAGTCCAAAAAAGTCTGACCAAATGTCTAAAAGTCAATTGTTCGAATTAAAAAAATTTTAATTGCTTGTCTGACAAAATTTCCAAAAGTCAGCATTATCTATGAAATTTTCTAAGTTTAAAAAGTCAATGGAAATCTGAAAATCAAGTCCAAAAATTAATTTGAGTTCTTAAAAATTTTCAAATTTTAAAAAAGTCTGACAAAATGTCTGCTAAAGGTCGATTTCTCAAGTTGAAAAAATCTGAATTTTTTGGCTAATAAAATGTCTAAAAGTCAGCATTAGGTATCTCTGAAATTTTCCAAGTTCAAAAAGTCAATGGAAATCTGAAAAATTTTTCAAGTCCAAAAAAGTCAGACAATGTGTAAAGTTCATCGTGACGAAATTTCGTCTGTTTTTTCGCGAAATTACCCATAGCAAAAGCATATCCTACGCTAAAAACATTGTTATAGTTCGTCAGCTTCTTCTGATGGAACGATTTTAACCTTTTCTAAAATGTTTCGTTTGATGTATAAATGTGTCATCAAGCATCGAGGTCCAAAATTTTTCAAATTTGAGACAAAGAAAATCAAAAATTTTGTCATTATTAAAACATTTTTTGACATTTTTGCCATTTTTTTGACAGTTTTATCAGTTTTTAAAACATTTTTTGACATTTTTTTGGTATTTTTATAACTTTTTTGATGTTTTTTTAAAAAAGTTTTGGACAGAAGAGAATCAAAATTTCGCCATTTTTTAAACATTTTTTGGCATGTACCAGAAAATGATCTGAATTTTGTTCAATAAAAAGTCAAACAATATGACTTCCCATTTTTTTCGAAAATTTGAAAATTTTTTACCATCTAGTGACGGTAAAGGTGTTTTGAACAACTTATTTTCATTTTTTCTATTTTTAATTCATTTCACCAACTTTTCCAGAAGAAACTGAACAAATTTTTTGCATTTTAATTAATTCCATCGTAGGTATATTTTCAAAGAAATTTTATCGATCACGATGGTTTTTATCAGTTTTCATGAAAATTTCAACATTATTTTCGCAATTTGAAAAATTTTAACAATATTTTAAGCAATTTTGACGTCATTTTTATCAACTTGATTGTTATATTTTATCAAAGTATTTTCGTAAATAAACAAAAAAAAACTGTATCGCAGCAAATGCGTTAGAAAAGCTGATTTTCTCACTGTAAATTTCATAATAAGTCTTCAACAAGCAAGAAATATACCTTCAGAGGAGTATTTAAAGCGAACTTTGAATTTTGAAAAAAAAAACAAACCATCGTCACGAATATCTTGAAAACCGGTTCACAAAAATAAAAATTGTGTATGACCTTTTTTATGCATCTTTTCAAATGCTATTAAAAAAGTTATGTGCGATTTTCACTCAACTGCAATATTCAAGGCGCTAGAGGTATTTGAAAATTTCAATCGAGAATATCTCGAGAACCGGTTCACAAAAATGAAAATAGTATTGAACCTTTTTTATTCATCTTTCCAAATGCTATTAAAAAGGTCATGTGCGATTTTCACGTAACTGCAATATTCAAGGC
>FIZU01001716.1:0-17702 GCA_900064475.1 Pseudococcus longispinus
GAGGACTGGAGTAGGAGTAGGAGTGGAGTAATATGGAATTTTAATGAAAGTGAAGAGTGGAGTATATACTTGGGAGCGAGTAGTACTCCTTCGGAGTGCCTTATCTAGCCACTCTCGCAACACTGGTTTTAAATCACGAAAAAAATTCAAATATTTTATCAAGATTTTTTTAAAGTACGAAATGATAGAAGTACAGAGGTATAACTATATAGAAATGAATATTATGAATTTATGAGAAATATTTCGTAAGTATTGTACGATTGAATAACAGTTTCTTTTCTACTATTTTCGCCATGGTGTAACGGTATATCTGGGGCCTATGAATTTTTTCTGTTAAAAGACGACAGTCAATCGCCTTACGTGTTTACGTACTTCTTCGATATACTTAACTCGACCCTTCCTTTCACTCTTCAGTTCCGGTTCCTATGACCAGTTCCTTCTTTCTTTCATCGCTTTCTCCACCAATTAAATCTCGTCTCCTCCTACAACCCCTTTTCATCCCTTTCCCTTTAGATCCTTCGTCCTTTCGAGTTACGTATATCGAACGGCGATTGATTTTCGTCGTCTTTTATCGCTTTAATTGGGAAGTCGTCCCTTGAGAACAAATGATTCTCTCGTATAAGTATACAAAGTAACGTAATTCGCCTATGTGTAGTTTATGGTCAGAATGACCTAAATTATTCTTATAAATTTTCAAGTATTTAAATTTTTCATTCAATAAAACTTTACTTTAGTTTTTAACTTATTATTTAAATTCTAATCCAAAAAAGGTTTTCCCATTTTCCTTGAAAAATTGGGATTTGTATATGTGTTCGCGGGTAATTATTATATAAACGAATAAAACTTTACGCGACAATGGGTGTCATAACACTTATAATTAGGGTAACCAAACGTATTTTTTCACATAATCATATTTGCCAGCTACATACTTTGCATGCAAATTCCACCATTTCCCGACGAATCACATCACCCTGATGATTGATGAAGGTGATGAAACATGAAAAAATTTTTTTTACCTATTTGGAATATAAAAAGCAGTGTTTCAAAAGCGGCGGATTTTGCGCTCCCAAAAACTCCCTCGCTCCTCGAAAATTTCAAAAATTCTCCCGCCCTCAAAACGCTCTTTCGTCATATTAGCGCCCCCTCTTTCACTCCACTCACGCTCCAATTCCAAATATTTTCGCTCCCACTCCCGCTCCATTCTTATGGAAAATCTGCGCTTCTTTCACTCGTCGCTCCCATTCCCACCCCGCTCTTGAAACACTTATTTCAATTGGCTGTGTTTAAGAAACTGCGCTAAATAAAGACAATCGATTAGGAAATTAATGTTCAAGAAAATACATTTGGAAAGTTGGTGTTCGAGAAAAAGGATTCGGGAAAATCAGGTATTCGGGAAAACTAGACATTCGAGAAAATGGATTCGGGGAAACGAATTTGGGAAAATAGATTCGTGAAAAAACCATTCTGGCAATTGGCTTTCGGGAAAAACAGCTTTCGGAAAAATGGGTTCGGGAGAGGGTCCAGAAATCAGTCATGTTTAGTGATTTTTCAGAAGAATCTAATTTTCGTCAGTTAACACAATTTTGTGGTTATTCGACATTCATACACAATTTTACCAATTTCTATGATAATTTCAACAGTTTTTTTGAAATTTTTCTAAAAATTTCATCAACATTTTAAGAGAGTTTTTGCAGTTTCCATAATTTTTTGGCAATTTCTGTCATATTTTTACCAATTTTTAAGACAATTTAAATAACGTTGACCGTCTTTTTACAATTTTCATGATTTTTTGATAATTTTAACAATATTGGCGTTGGTTTTCAACAAGTTTTCAGCAATTTTTATGTTTTTTGACCGCAAGGTTTCGGTCGTCAAGGAGTCCACATCCCTTGAACCCCTTGCCCCTCTTTGAATACCCCATTCACCTGAAATGCCAGTTTGATGTATAAGTATTTCCATTGATGATTGTTAGTTGTTTGTAAATTTTTTTGACTTTCGAAAATGAATGATTCCTGGCAACTGAAATTTTCAGCCGCGACTCAAATTTCCTTGAGCAGGGCTTCTACGATTACACTTGAGCAACTTTATAGTCATTAATGAGTCATTGTTATTACGATTTCCTACTTTTGGAAAGTTAACGAAAAGGCGATTGAAGACGCGAATGAGCGACTGCGCTGTAAATGGTGACATCTCATCGAGCCCTTTTTTACGAGATCCCCGGTTAAGGTTTGACGTTCACCTCGGTACAGATCTTGGCTATCTGCCTCGGTTTAAAAATCCCGCTGAGATGGCATATTTAGCGAAAACGCTTTTCAATGGTAATCGGATACGAAAGTGTTTGGTTGTTTAGTGTACGTAGTTACGTGTATCGAATGCGGCGTTGTACGAGTACGCGGTGTCCATTTTCACGTACTATTTTCCGATCACCTTATGACCTGGATGTAATGACGATACTTGTATCGTATATCATAAGAATACAGCATGTGCTTGCTCGTATATGTATATTTAACGGTTTTTAATGCTCTCTTAGAGTGTATGTATGCTGACTCTGAAAACAAACGTCTGCGTTATTCAGTCTGCTTGGGCTCGGGTGTGTTATCTAAAACGTAGGTATGCTGGTACCTGCATATTTGTCGGCTCATTTCGCCCTTAATTTGTTTTTGATTTATTTTCAAAGCGTTCGTTTGTTATCGAAATTTAATTTAGGTTTTTTTCTCCCTCCCGCCGAACCCCCGTCCCTCGTTTTTCTACGTGTTGAGAGATGTACAGTTCGAATGTACTTGCAGCACCCGGAATGTGTACGAGTATTTGTATGTATTGAATAAAAACACACTCCGGTTTAAAGGTTTTTATTACGCATGGAGTCGCCCGAGGCGATTGACACCGACATACGTATCGGTTTCGTGCCCGTTTTATTTGTGGATTGGATTAAAATTTAATATAAATTAGATAAATATATTTTACGACGTATGCAGTCGCCTGTTGTCTGCTGAATGGTGTAGAGGATTGTCTCAGACGAACACCAGCATCCAGCATGCATGATGAGATCTTGAAGGACGTGGTGCTGTTTGATAAAACAGAGCGATCGTGTGCCTGTGCCAAATGAAACTATCGGACTACCATTGAGCTCTTGTACCATAGAACCCGGAAAGTATTCGTCAGAAGATCATTTACGAATATGACATTCGTAGATACACGAGGTACTCGTACAGTTGAATGTATACACGTTGGTGGATGGTTGGAAAGGCGGAAAAATTTAATTATTCGAGTGTACGAGTATACGTTACTGGTTTTAATTAGATTTTTGAATCACGCTTTCGACTTCGACTCGCTCGCGTATTATGTATACGAGTAATATAAATATAATGTACGAGTACATAGGGTACCATAGGCGAAAGCTGCAACGAAATGAAAAAAATACGTAAACGTTGTCTTCGTATTATAGAAATACTTTACAACTTGATTATTACTAGTCTAAGTTATGAATACGGAATCGGTAATAAACTAGTGCACCAATATCGTGCGTTGTGCTCATATATCCGCAGTGATAAAGTACACCGAATGATCTCGCCTTGCTTTCAATTTTTTAATAACTATACGATTCGAGTATCGAGAAACACAAACAAAACGATAGAGACGAGCTGCGCAGAGAACTTGAGGGGGTTAGTTTTTTTTTTTCGTAATTTACTGTAGAATGGTTGCTATAATTCTCGCAGTGTGTTTATCGGTAATATATCTGATTTTTTTATGAGACTCGCAGCGTTTTGAAAAAATTTCTCTTTCGTGTTTTCAAATACTTATAGGTTTTGTGAACTATAACAAATATTGTAAGGTCGATGCTGTTAACTCGGTGCTGGTTTTCTTTCTCTGTCTCGATAAAAAGCTTTATTACTCGTTGGCGCAAGTGGAAGTATCGGTAAAATCAAATATTAAATTTACAGCAACGTAGGTACCTGCGAGAGTGTATACCGAGTTGAGTGTAAATTTAAAAAATGCTACGAGTATTTATCTGGAATGAATTCATTAATGTAACTATCGAAATTAATAGTCCGAGCTCGAGTTTTAACAGGTTTTAATGATAAAAGAGTTCGGAACCGGTTTACAATCGTAATAAATAAACAAAATACATGTACGAGAATAAGTCGATTCGACTTTTGGTAAATAATTAGTCGAAAAGGTAGCTTTGCAGGTTGGTGCTATATGGTCGAGGTGCGGTGGTCAATGAGCCAGCAGATGGGATTGATTTGGGTTTGGGGGGTTTTCGAACGGAGGTAATGGGGAAGGAGTTTGGGTAATTTGTGAAGTCTCGTAAGCAGTGTTTGGAAAATGAAAACAGGGTGTCTAGCTGTCTGCAGATCATGGAAAAGTCATGGATTATGCGAAAAATTACGAGGTCGTAGAAAAGTTGGGCATTTTATTGTTGAAGTCATGTCTTTTTGACTTTTTATTGGGCAAAATACAGATTGGGTTATCAATGTGACTACTGGTACGAAATAGTACGAATTTTAAATTTCAAAAATATCTACAAAATTTCTCTTTCTTTCATTAATAGGCCATCGATAGATTTTCAAAAAAAATCGTCGTGCTATTATGAAAAGTTTCGCTTTTGAATGCATTTTTTTCCAAAAAAATTCGCCTTTACTTTGCTCTGACTCAATGTTGTTCTTTTTTTTCAAAATTTCACCATAAAATTGATTTTTTTTTTGGCCAAACCTGCCTAACGAATCAGTATTAGCATAGGATATGCTCTATCGATGAATAAAACCGCGAAAAACGACCGACGGATTTCAAGCGACATGTTTTCATCCCCCGACTTTTAGACATTTTGTCAGACTTTTTTGGACTTGGAAAATTTTAGAAATAATACTATTTTTTAGACATTTTTTCACTTTTTGGAATTTGGACTGGGAAAATATGATTAGAAATTAGGATAACTGTCCGCCATTTTGCCAGGTAGATTTCTCGGAATTGACTTGATGACATTTTGACAAACTATTTTGGGCCGGAAAAAATTTTCAGATTTTTTTAAATAGCTTTTTGCACTAAAAAAATTTAGAATTCACTCTAATTTTTAGACATTTTGTCAGACATAATTCTTCAGATTGGAAAATTCTAAGATCACGCTGACTTTTAGATATTTTGTCAGACAAACAATTTAGACTTTTTGAACATTGCAAATTCATCGTGATGGCTTTTAGACATTTTGTCAGACTTTTTTGGACTTGGAAAAATTTATGAATGCTTGACTACATTATTACCTAAATGAATATATTTTTTTGGTCGATTCAACTTATCATGTTCGAAGTATTTGAATTTAAAATTTTCAGTGTCTGCAATTGGGATTTCCAGTTGATCGAAAAATAAAATTGATTTCGAGTCATTTTTGAGGATGTGATTTTCTGAAAATTTTGTGAAGAATAGTGAAGAGGAGTAGTAAAAAAGTTATTGTAGACATCATAAACGAAAAAACTCGGATAAATAATTCAAACCGTGAAAATTCCACTTTTGGGTGGAGGAGGGGGAAGGAGGGGGCGATTGATGGTGAAATTTATACAGTACGAAATTTTAAAAAAATTTGTGCGAAGTAAGTGGTACAAATTTTGCTTTTTCGATTTCAGTATAGACACCCTACTTACAATTAATTTGATTTTTTTTTCTTTTTTTTTATAAAGTTACAAAAAAAAAGAAAAAAAAATCCATAAAAAACGAGGATGTTATTCTGAAAAAAAAAAATAATTCGGAAGGGGGGAGGGGGGTTAACCAACATTTGAACATAATATAAAAAATGTCACGGAAAAGTCATGGATTTCCGGGAAAAAGTCCAGGTACACACATTGGAAAACTTATTTTAGAATTGAAAATAATTTGCATGAGAAGCGAACCTAAGGAAAATTTGTGACAGATCACAGAAATTATGTTCGAAAATGTGTACAGAGCTATGAAATTGTTAGAGTTTTGTGAGCATTTTCCAATTTGATTTCTGAGATGTGTCAAATTTCGGCGAAAAAATCGATCAATTTATTTTAGAAAGTTGTTGGAATTTTTACAAAGAATTTTGCATCGTTTCCTATATTTTAAGGTTATTGGACTATAGATAGAGTTTCAGAAAAATAAAAAACGGATTTTGCCATTCATCTGCTCGTAATTTGATTTTACTATGAAAAAATTCCGCAATATTTCTCATTTCTCGATGAAAAGTTTTCAAAAATAAAATTATGCATAATTTTTTTTTCAGATGAAGACTTAATTCGTTTAAATTATTTGAAAATTCTTTAGTTGTTCTTCAGTGATTAGCAGTTCTTTATATACAGTTACTAAATATGCGCCTGTGTAGATGTTATATACGCTCGTATGTGTTGCATTGAGTGTGAAATAGAAATACATCTTGAATCGAAAATAAAATTTCTTCATTTGCATATTCCGCAAGTTGGCTGAAGACATTGAATCCAGTTGCATAACATTTTTGATCTATATACTCGTAGCTTCAGAATTTTCATAAAATCCAAATACATTTTGTTTTAATTTATAAGCATTTTAAAACAATTTGAAAAACTTTTCTTGTTGAATGTGGTCTACATATTTGCTGAAAACTTCATTGATGTTAGAATCCTCGAAGAATATATCATTGAAGATGCTGCCATCAATCGAGCTTCAACAAAAGTAGATATGTAGATGTTTGAAAAAAAATACTCGTAATAAGGATTATTTGCCGTGCATTCCAGAAATTTGAAAGTTATACTTTAAATTGAAATGGGCTCACTGATGAATTCATCTTCTGTTAATCTATAGTTCATATTGTTCATTTTTGTTGAACACGATGTCCATTTCATCGATTCGTTCTTGAATAGTGGTTGTCAATGTTGGCGAATGTTCCTTGCTTTGTGATCACCTCTGCCCTTTTCCGTATGGGGGTTTGCTGTATCGATTGAAGCAAATCTGTATGCATTTTTGAAGACGGCCGATCATTTCTTTATTATAAATTTCTCGCAATTTCTGTAAATTCAGATTTTTTGCTGATTCAGTCTTGATTTTCCTGTTCATACTAGTAAATTGTTCGATGAACAGATCTTTCCCATGTTTGAATTCTATCCGCTTCAAAAAGTTTTGGAAGGATTTGGGTATAGTAGTCTTTTAGATTCTCTTTTTTCTCATTTTTTTCGTTAAACTTGAGATGAGATGTATAACTTGCGGCTTATTTGCCAGCCTCTTTTGATGGAAATAATATTTTGTAGGAAGTTAGTTCATGTCAGAACAGTGTTCGCATTGAAGAAATTCTCAAATGACTTGCACGAGGTACCGAATGAGAGCAATGATCCAATAGATGAGATGATATTTGATAAAAGTTCGCTATCCATATTTACTGTTTGTGTTCTCTGGAGTATTTTTGGAATCTTCAATAGGAACATCATCGATTGAGAAAATAAATCTGACAAAAGTTTCTTTATGATTCTTAGATTTGTTCGGACGGATCACAAGGAAACTTTTGATAAATTTATTCCATTAAAGGTGAACCGGTGAAGATGAATGAACAAGAAGTAATTTTGCATTGAAGAATCATTCAACATTCTGTAAGAAAATGAAGGCAAAAATTTAGAAGGGTTACTAAAATGCTGATAAGTTCATTAAATTTTTTTTTTTTTTGAAAAGGAATTGTTTGTGAAAGTGTCAAAAAAATATAATAATAAAGTATTTAAACTCGATTATAATGAATATGAAAATAAGAATAATATTATGTAAATTACTTGCCTGTTTTTCAATTAAATCGAATAAACGATTGAAATGAAGGTCAAGAAAAATCCATCGTTATATCATTGAAGGAAATCATATCGTTCAATTGCAGCCAAAATCGTACTAAATATGAAAATTTCATCAGTATCAAATTAGCCTCTTATTAAATTTAGTTGAATGAATTAGGAAGTCGAATAAATGGACCACTAATAGCATTTAGATATACAAAATCGGATTATTACAAATTGATCAAGTACCTATATGATAAATTCAAATTAGAATTTTTTATTAATTTTTCAATACGTAAATTTTTAAGATATTCTATCTTTTGATTAACAGTTTATTAAATTTAAAATTTCAAAATGACCCAAAGTTATTAATCTCTATACGATATGTAGATATATTTTTCTTCTCTTAAGAATGGCACAGCTGTTGCTATTCGAAGCCTTGTCGTTTACAAAGATACGCGAAGAAACCATTGATAAACTATGGTAAAAATTATGTAAAATATTGATTTTTTGCTAAAATTGCTGAAAACATCATGTAAATTGTTAAAAATTTGAGTTAAATTGTTGAATTTTCTCAAGAAATAAAAAATAATTATTTATTCGTCATCATCATCAAAAATGAAGTAAATCATGTTAAAGGATCAGAGAAATTGTTTACAAAATCAGTGACATATTAAAATTATTTTATTATTTACTGATGTTGGCAACATTTTAAGCAATTTTCCCAGTAATTTGAGAATTTCGAATAACTTTGGTGGTAACTATTTTAACAAATTTTGTTATTTTATAATCAATTTGTATGCGATTTCATTCATATTTGGGATTTTTTTTGAATTATTTTAACAAGCTACAGAACATTTTTGAATCATTTTCAGGAAGACTTGAAGGATTTTTACGATATTTTGTAATTTTCAAGTCATTTCAACTATTGTCAGAAGATTTTGGACAATTTTTATGAAATTTCCATTAATTCTCAGGGTGGTTTAAACGATTTTTAAACCTTTTTTACATTTTTAATGCCATTTTAATAATTTATTACATTACCTCAAACAGTTTTGAGCAGAGATCGGAACCAAACCGAAATTCTGAGAGGAAGGGTTTCGGTTTTAGCTGAAAATTGGCTTTCGGTTTTGACATTTCAAGATTTCTGGTTCTAGTTGATGGTTTTGATCTCTCAAATTTATTTTGATGATGTAAGTGTTCAGTTTTTGCTTCTCATTTAGAAAACGGCGATGGTAGGATTTTGGTTATTTTTCGTTGACATTTCATTTCATTTCTTTGAATCAGTTTTGATTTCGGTTTTGGTGGTTTCAATATTTCAATTTTTTGGTTGTTTTTTATTTTAGTCTAAACATTTTCTCTTCCTGATTTCGGTGGTTTCAGTTTTGAGTTTGGTTTTTACAATAATTTTTTTCAAATTTAATTTTTCTTAATTTTTCAAAAAGAAATGCCTCCAATGCGATGGCTAAGTTGCAAAATTATGAAGTCAATATATCAGCAAAATATGGCACCATGTCCAAAAATCGTATATTGATTCAAATGAAAAATGGGAGGACATACCACTTCTAATAGTTTGAATTAGACGTACATTATTCTGCAAATAGCCATCGATTGGAAAATAGAAATATTGTAGACTTGAAAAATATGGTTTCATTGGTTTTGTGCTGTTCCTTTGATTTTGATTAATTTCTAGAATCAATTGTGTAATTTTTTTCAAAGAAAAAAAATTTAGTTGAAAACCTGAAATGAAACTCAGAACCACCAAAACCGACCCCTGAATTTTTTATTTTGGCTTTCAGGGTAACATCCCCATTTTTTATGGATTTTTTTTCTCTTTTTTTTGTAACTTTATAAAAAAAAGAAAAAAAATCAAATTTATTGTAAGTAGGGTGTCTACTGAAATCGAAAAAGCAAAATTTGTACCACTTCGCACAATTTTTTTTTTAAATTTCGTACTGTATAAATTTCAGCATCAATCGCCCTCTTCCCTCTCCCTCTTCCACCCAAAAGTGGAATTTTCACGGTTTGAATTATTTATCCGAGTATCTACCAAACTGTAAAAATGAAAATTCGTGCTTTTTTTGTTTATGATGGCCTACAATAATTTTTTTTTGTGGTGATGGTGATTCAGGTTTTGGTTTTTTGAATCACAATCAAGTTTTAGTGATTGTGGTTTTCCAAGTCAAGATTTTGAATAGAAGATTTCAACTTACCTAATTGTTGTGATAGATTCGGTTTTCTCACACTCGATCAGTTTTTAGTTTTTGATTTCGTTTTTTCCAAATTGGTTTTTTATTTCTAGTATTGAAAAAAATTTCTGGGTTTCGATTTCGGTTCTAACTCCTCATTTTGAATCATTTATTGAATTTTTAAAATGTTTTTTACATTTCTGACCCCATTTTTATCAGTTTGAAGACGTTTCCAACAATTTTTGGAATTATTTTAACAATCAACAGAACGCGTTGAATCATTTTCGTAACGATTTAAACGATTTTTACGACATTTTTAACAATTTTGATTCTATTTTAATAACTTTTGAACCATTTTACGACATTTTAAGGGACTTTTTTTTGCATTTTTTGCATTTCCAACAATTTTGAATTCATTTCAACAATTTACCGAACCATTGAAATTATTTCGTTTGCAAGAATTTTGAACTTATGTGATATCACCCTTACGCTCCCTGCAAAAGAAAGTAGGGCAAAACTGAAACCTTTATTTGGCTGTTGCTTCCGTTTCGTAAACATTATCAAAAAAAATATCGAATTTATCTAAATTTTAATGGTTCATAAATGAATGATTAAGCACTTAGTTCAAATACCAATCAATGCTAATTTTTAATTCGATATCTTCGTCATGAGCATTTCATATGAAAAGAGTCGACTTTGACGACAAGAATTTTTTGAGGAAAACGTCACTTGGCTCAAAATTGATCCGATCATCAAAGCTGCCTCTTTTCATATAATTTTGAATTTTTCAATTTTTTCTTAAGTTGAAATTTTTTGAGGAAATGCTAATTTGAAAATATCCAAAATACTGTTATCTGCAATTTTGCTCACTTGAAGAAAAAAAAACACAGTCGCTTGATTAGAATTCGATTGGCGGCGAATTTGTATCATTTGCGTTGAAAAAGCGTGCGAGAGGGGGCGTGGAGGGAGAGAAGGAAGACAAGAAGGCTCATTAAAATTCCGTCTTGAAAGAAAAAAGATTACTTTTATCTAAAATCTGAACATTTTTTCGCAAATTCTTAAACAACATGGAGGTGTTACTCGCATAAATCGTGTAGGTACCAAAACAACGATACCGAGCACAGGGTACGAACGTATACGATTCGTACGTATAATGAAATAATGTTATTTCAAAATTAAATAACACTTATCGATTTAGATTTAAATTCGGTATCGAAAACCGGCGTACACTAATACGTCTGTTGGTTTGTTTGTTTGTTTGTTTGTTCGTATGTATTTGTATATTGCTGCACATCTACATACGTAGGTACCCCGTACGTTGTGTATGTGTACCTATGTGCTTCGATACGGTCAGATTTTTTAGCTTTCACGACCGCAGTATATACTTCGGAAGCGCAGCACATAACTTATGGAATCTCGATGGCGTATTTATTGCCTTTTCAAAAGTGGACAAGTTACAAAACATACATTCCGTGAAACCAGATATCATCAGCCCTTAAACGCATAAATCAGTTTCTCGCATTATCCTCGCAGCTAATTTAAAAAAAATATTAGAAGACAATGGTCGCGATCTCGGTCGGGCGCCGAGGGCAGTTGAAATTTTCAACTCGTAATTTGTACCAGGTCGCTCGAGTTTAACACTTTGAGTGATTTTTTTCAGCTCCCTTTGCCATAAATGTTTATTCTATTAGCCTTTTATCGATAGGTTAAATAGACGATGCTTTTGAAGCTTTTATACGTCTGCGTATACGTAAAGCAAGCTTGATTTATAACGAGTATCGAATGGTTCGAAAAAAAAAAACACAGAGTCGATGCGTGAGAACGAGTTGAAAGTATAGATAGGAAGCGGGAAGCCGATTGAAAAATCAACCAAATCGGTATCCTATCTCGTATCTGGTGTATAGATATGAACGCGTGGTCAACAAAGTATCTTATTTCTGGCGGAATCTCGCCACAGTATTGATTATCTCGAAGCTGCTATGTCGTAAATCAACGTATCCATTTTAAGACCGATCTCTAGAGGATATGTCCCCTTTTTACAACCGCTCTTTGTGGAAGTTTGTACATTTTAACGGAATTACGAAATTGCAATCATACCGTGTACATTCGAGATAATTGACCAACTCGCCGATTGGATTGATTTCAATGTTGCGTAACTTTTTGCTGCGGTGAAGTTAACTGCGAAGCTTTGAAATGGGAGATGGCGATAAAAATTTAATTCTTGGGTATTTACGAAGCGATTGGTGGGTTAGTTTGGGATGTTTTATGGACCTATTAGGATTTCAAAATTTCCTATTAAGGGTGTAGGTACTTGAGCTTCCAAAAATATGAGAAAATAGGTGCTGCAAAGTGTATAAAATTAAAGGGTTGCGTGAAAATTGCGGATTTCCGTTAGATTTGCGACCTTGCAGTTTTGATTAACAACTATATTCCAAAAATATTAAATTTCAGCGAATCGTCATAATTCTGCTTTCATTTGATAAGTTTCTAGAATAAATAAAATTTTCAATATTTTTCGCATTCACTTTGGTTGAAACAAAATTTATTTGATAAATCTGGGTTTAAAAAAATGAGAATAATTTCACGACTCAAGTGTTTTAAAACTTATGATTTGAACGGCATTGGCTACTTTTTTAGCATACGATATGCTTTGATGATGACTAAACCTGTAAAAAATGACACCAAAATCCGTGACGCTGACTTTTGGACATTTTTTCAAAAAAAATTTCAAAAATCACGCCAACTTTCCGACATTTTATCAGGCAGACTTCTTGGACTAGGAAAATTTCAAAGATCAACTTTCAAACATTTTATCAGACTTTGTTGGACTTGGAAAAATTTTCAGATTTCCGTCAACTTTTTGGACATGAAAAATTTCAGAGATACTGCTGACTTTTAGACATTTTGTCAGACAAACAGTTCCAACTTATTGAATTTGAAAATTTTCAGAAATCAGAGAACTTTTCGATATTTTGTCAGTCAGACTTCTTGGACTTGGAAGATTTCAGAGATCACGCTGACCTTCAGCCATTTTGCCAGAGTATTTTGGAATTGGAAAATTTTTAAGAATTCAAATGAATTTTTGCACTTGAAAAATTTCAATTTTATGGACTTACAAGAGAACCTTGCTGGTAAATCGCCACCTCCGATCGAGCTGAAATTTGGCTCACTTAAAGACCTTGTCACCCAGACCTCACAATCAAATTTTGTGCTGCCGAAGTTGATTTTTCGATTTTTGGCGAATTTTTTAAAATAGAAAAAATAGCCCTGCCCATTAGTACCTGATATCAATTTTTTGCAAATACGGTAAATTTTGAGATAAAATTCTGAAACTCGATATGTATACTGAAGTCGACCCCCCGAGTCGATTGCGACCATTTTCAAAGCGATCTGAAGTCTCCAGCAAAAGTTGACTTTTCTTCAGCATTTTGGAATCGCTCCAAAAAGCGCTGTAATCAACTTTGGCAGCTAAAAATTCAATCCTAGCGTTAGGGTGATATTTTCAGTCGATTATCACGGTTGAATTAAAAATCCGAGATGACTAGTTGGCACGTGTATTTCTTTGAAATTTTTTTTCACGCGAAATTTTTGTGTTGCAAAAAATGCACATGCCAACTTGTCACCTCGGATTTTTGATTCAACCGTGATAATCGACTAAAAATATCACCCCAACACTAGGATTGAATTTTTAGCTGCCGAAGTTGATTACAGCGCTTTCTGGAGCGATTCCAAAATACTGGAAAAAAGTCTACTTTTACTGGAGGCTGCAGATCGCTTCGAAAATGGTCGCAATTGACTCGGGGAGTTGACTTCAATATACATACAGAGTTTCAGAAATTTATCTCAAAATTTACCGTATTTGCAAAAAAATTGATATACCAAATGAGCGGGGTTATTTTTGTTATTTTTAAAAATTCGCCAAAAATCGAAAAATCAACTTTGGCAGCTCAAAATTTGGTTGTGAAGTCTGGGTGACATGCCCTTTAAGTGAGCCAAATTTCAGCTCGATCGGAGGTAACTAGTTGACAAGGTTCCCTTGTTAGAAAATTTCAAGAAAAGTTCATATCAGACTGTTATTAGACAGCTTTTTGCCTAGCCCTGACTTTTGAACATTTTGTCAGGCTTTTTTTGGGCTTGAAAAATTTTCAAATTTCCATTCTCTGGAAAATTTCAGAGATCATGCTGACTTTTAGACATTTTGTGACACAGCCTTTCAGAAATAATGCTGATTTTTAGATATTTTGTCAGAAATTAAACTTTTTGGACTTGAAAAATTCAGAAATTACGCTGACTTTTGGATATTTTGTCAGACAGTCTTTCCCCTAATTTTTTTTGAAAAATTGGTTCTTTTCAAAAGTCTGGTATTATGCTGAACTGGATTAACCTGGCTGTTTGAACGAGGCAAAATTTCAGAAATTTTGACTCTGGATTTGAGAAAAAGTTCATAAGATGAGCTGCTGACTAAGCTGGAAAAATTTAGGACTTGTTGAGATTTCAAACCAAGTTTTGAACTTGCAAATTTTTAGAAAGATCAATCTCTCTTTTAGGTAATTTATCAGACAGAGGTTCACATGTCTTTTAGACATTTTCCCAGAATTTAGACTTTTTGGACTTGGGAAATTCAAGCGATTCTGACTTTTAGGACTTGTAAAAATTTAGATAACTTCAAAATTTGATTTTTTAGACATTTTATCACACATTATAACTTTTTGTTAGACTTCACTTGAAAAATGGAGGCATATGCTATGTTTTATACTTTCATACGTGGTGTGGAAACAAAGTCAACCAGGGGGTTCAGGGGGCGAGGTCCGAAAAGCCGATTTTTTAATTGAATACCTAATTAATGTAAGAAAAAGAAATTCAGAAAAAAGACACTGCAGAGACCTAGTCACAATCTTTATGAAAAACATATTCAAAAATCTGATCAATCAGTACGCTCGTCTTTGTGAGATTTCTTTGGAAAAATGCCCGTTTAACTTTTTTATTTACCTACTAAATTACGACCATTGAAGACGTGAAGACTTCAATGGTCGTAGATTATTGTTGTGTTCTTTTCTACCCCCTTCCCCCTATCCATATAGACTATCGATGAAGCAATTAATAAATGAATGTTGGGATTTGCGAATTGATAGTCTGTCTGGTGAAATATATCGTCGATTGTAATTCGAACGAGATTTTTGGATTGTTTATCGAGCGACGATAACAACACGAGTTTTTTTTACCCAATTCGAAATGGAAACGAGGTGCGAAGAGAAAATAATAAAATTACTGGTTATAGCTTCGAATTTGTTAAGGTGGTCGCGATGAAATAATATATACGCGTGTATTTGTGGCATTTTAAACCGCGTACATCTCGAAAAAAACATAACTTTTAGACGTCGGAATATTTATTCACATTAGTCGAGTACAAGTTTAGTATGTATTTGGCAATTTAGTATCGGAAAAAAAGCCCGGATATGTACAAATTAAATTTACTATTTTAGTATACGTTGTCTACGAGTACGTCTACGCTGGTGCAGGAAAGAGAGAAGATGAAATGTATACGTATAAAAGTGTTGGTCGTCCTACGCTAACACGATGTATTCGTACGCCATATATCTGATCATTTGTTGGGAATATTATTTCGGTAAATATTTTCAATCGACATTTTTATAGTCATGTTCGCAACTATGTGTCACATTCTAATTTCACCGAAGTGTAGGTTTGACAGGTATAACGCAGTCCAATAAATACTCCTTATTATCGCGCCATTCGGATGCAACGTGAAAGACCATTTTAATTAGTAATAAAAAGAAGACTCGCGGGCCTTAGGACTCGTTCGTTGGTTCGCAGCATCTTGTTTTTCGAAGCAATACCGAATTGTGCTCGGATATATGGTGTCGCTGCGATGTCTACGAAGACGCCTCGACTCGAACATCGTGTTAAGGTTGTAAAATTTGTGTACTCGATACATTGTACGAGTATATATAAGGTCGTCCTACGGTTTAGAAAGCTCTTCGACAAATTAGAGAAAAAACTTTACGGGGTCAGGTCGCGGAGGCGAGTTTTTATAATAAGTCTTGCACGAATCAGGAATATAGGTGATGGCGAATTTCAGTCACATGTTGGCGGAATCGTGGAGTATTAAAAGTATAATTTTACTGCGGTGTCCCCTTTTAACGAAATGAGATAAAAAATACGAGTACATACCTTTTATACGTAATACTATTGTTGAACTTTAGCTCGCTAGGTAATGGGTTTTAATGGCTGTACGGTGGAAATTATACGATACAAGTGACCGCGCGTATAAAAGATGAGCTTTTATTTAACCGATGCGATGATGGAAGTATCTGGGATTAAGGCTTAATGTACCGTACCGTGCTCGGTGCTCGGATCGTGGTTGCAAAAAAACCACGTGCGATTGACCGCCAAGTGTCGTGGAAATGTACGTATGATGCGGTCGTCTCTCGATGTTTTACGAATTACGAGTGTGTTTGGTGGTCTGGTTTTTTGAAAATGGAATTGAAGATTTGAGGGTTTAGAGGTATCCAAAATTATCAAAAAATGTCATTTGTGAAATAGATAGGTGGATAATGAGGTTTGAGAAAGGGAGGTGAAATGTGCTCCGATTTCGTACGAAAAGGGAATAGATAGCAAAAGTCAATTTTTCCCAATTAATTACATTTTAAATCCCAAAATGTCAAAATTTAATCAATCTTGGAAAAAAAATAGTTTTTTCCATGTTTTTCTACGAAAAATTGGAATATATTATTATTGAGACAATTTTTCAAGTGGTAAGTACGTTTTTTTCAGAGAAGGAGAGAGGGACTTTCTGAAAAAATATCAAAATTTAGCAACCGAAAAACCGACAATCATACATGATTATAATGCTCGAAAAATGAATTTTATGTACCTACTCAATACATTTTTTGGGGTCCCGTTGGGTTGGAAGCATGGGTCCAAGCACCCTTGATTTTTGAAATATAAAATTCTATGAACTTATTTGCAAAAATCAAAATTAAAAAAAGTCTGTTCATAATTTTGATTTTTTTTTGGAAAAATACGATCCTTTACGAAGAACCTAGTCACTAAATTTGTTGAAAAATGAAGAAATTGTTTCAAATTCATTTACAAAATTGTCGATATTCCAAAAGTTACGTTCAAATATCACGAAGTAGAGCTATTTTCACGAAATTTCGTACTCGTAACTAAAAAAAAAGAATTTGAAAAAAAATCCCAAAAAAGTTTTTTTTTTTAGGTTTTTTGATGAAGGGGGGGGGGGGGGTAACCTAGATGAGAAAAAAATTTGAGTAGTCAAGGATCAAAAAACAAAATGAAGACAAGGTTGGGGTCCTAAATATGCAAAACTATGCATTTTAAAAGACAGAATATTAAGGTTTTGAAATCAAGCAGTAGTGCCCCGGGGGGAGGGGGAGCTTTGGAGGCTGCAGCTTCCCAAATGATCTTCGATTTTTTTAAATCTGAGATTTAAAAAGCAGACCTTTGAATAAAAATCGAATTTTTTTTAAAATTCACCCTCGCTTCGCTCGGGCCTAAACACATTATTAACATAAATAGCTTAATTAGGGGAGGGATTCACAGCAAATGAGTCAATATACCATGGAAAATTTTTTAACTTTTCGGGCTCAAGCCAAAAGGAGTTGATTTTATTACTGCTCCTCTCTATTGCACATGTTTAGCTACAGCATCGTAGCAAGTCAGTCATTCAATGGAGGCGGGGGGGGGGGGGTGGGTCTTCATTAAAAAAAGAGATTTAATGTAAAATTGAACAAAATAT
>FIZU01001724.1:0-19104 GCA_900064475.1 Pseudococcus longispinus
AATTAGAACTGTTTACAAGTCATTTAAGCACTCGCTTTTTTCGTTTTTTTTTTTTAATCAACACTGTTGAAAAATTGAAAAATAAGTGATTTTACTGATCTTTTTGGTCTTTTTGAGAAGAAAATATTGAAAATATCGGAAATATGTGCTAAAAATCAGAAAATAGAGAAAATATGTTCTAAAATGGGTAAATATGCGCTTAAAATGACCAAAATATGCTAAAATATGCCTTTTCAGCTAGAAATATGCAAAATATGCTCTAACAAATATAGCTCATTTTACTCAGGAAGATCTGAAACGTAAAAGTAACTTGAATATACCACTTTTCAATCAACACAGAAAAATATGCATTTTCATACATATCCGAGGCCTGATTATGAATAAGCCCCTGAGATAGAATTCAATGCTAAAAATACGAAGAGTTGAATGATTTTCATAAAATTTTCTGGACTGACTGAATTCTTTTGTGTTGGAATCGGTCTCGAGTTCATGGATCAAATAATCAGGTTGAAAATTTTCAAATTTTTTCAGTCTAATCTCTCAGTGTAGTCTCTTTTGGAAAAATAACTACTCCGATGAAAATATGGAAGGCTTTAAAATTAGCTAGAACTTCCAAAAATAGCTTTAAATCAAAATTCTAGCACAGAAACTACGATTTTACTCTAACGCAGCAAATGCATTAGAAAAGCTGTTTTTCTTACAGTCAATTTCATAATAACTCTAAAAATTTCACTTCAGATGAGTAATTGAAAAAAAAATTTGAATTTTGGAAAAAAGCAAACTTTGTCGTCGCGAATATCTCGAGAACCGGTTCACGAAAATGAAAACAGTATAGGACCTTTTTTATTCATCATTTCAAATTCGACCAAAAATGTTATTTACGAATTTTACGCAAATGCTATATTCAAGGTGCTAGAGGTATTTGAAAATTTTCACTGGCAATATCTCGAGAACCGGTTCACAAAAATGAAAATTGTATATAACCTTTCATGTAGGCCTTTTCAAATACTATCAAAAAGATTATTTACAAATTTTCCGTAATGCTTTATTTAAGGCGTTACAGGTATTTGAAAATTTTAATCGCGAACATCTCGAGAATCGGTTCACAAAAATAAAAATATTATACAACTTTTTTTGTTCGTTTTTTTAAATACTATACAAAATTTTATATGCAATTTTCACGCAACTGCAATATTCAAGGCACTAGAGGTATTTAAAAATTTCAATAGGCAATATTTCGAGAACCGGTTCACAAAAATGAAAATAGTATATAACCTTTTTTGTGCATCCTTAGAAATGCTATCTAAAAGGTTATTTACAAATTTTTACGTAAATGCTTTATTTATGGCGCTAGAGGCGTTTAAAAATTTTAATTGCGAATAACTCAAGAACCGGTTCATCGATTTTTTTCGAATTCAATAGGTTTCTATTCCTAATAGCATTTAACCTTACATCAAAATTTCAGCTTATTCGGAAAATTTAGGTAAATCTTCAGGACAATTTATTTAGTAGCTGATTTTCCGATTCCAGCTAATACGAGAATTGAATGATTTTCCTAAAATTTTCTGGACTAACCGGATTCCTTTCTGTTGAAATCCGTTTCGAATTCGTGGATCAAATAATCAGGTTAGAATTTAAAAAATTGAAAATTTTCAAACTTTTTCAATCTAATCTCTCGGTGTAGTCTCTTTTGGAAAAATGACTGGGAATAATAACCTTCTCCGATTAAAATATGGAAAGCTTTAAAATTGGCTAGAATTTCCAGAAAATAGCTTTAAATCAAAATTCCAGCAAAGAAATTACGATTTTGGTCAATTTTTGAATCGAAATCGTTGATAAAAATTGAAAAAATTTTCATTTCAACCCTTCAAAAAAGTCTTTTTAAATAAGAAAAAGTGTTTAAAAAATTTTAGCCTCACTCAATGTGATGCAAGAGACAATAACTTGTATTCAATTTTCAAAAAATTGAAACAAAATTTTGAAAATTTAATAGTTGAAAAAATTCCAGGTTTGTCTCTTTCAATAGAGGTGGACTCAGTCCCCCCTCCCCCACGACAAATACGAAATAGGTGAAAATTTTATGACAATTTGAGGTAACTCGAAGTCCATTAAGTTTTCATTCAACGACCCCAAAATTTTAATTAGTAAATTATTAATCAACATTTCGAAAAAATAAAAAAATTTCTTGTTAAAATTTTCATAATCAATCAAAATATCATTAAATCGGTCAAAAAACATGAAAATTGTTTGAAATGTGATGAAAACTATTGAAAATACTCGTATTGTAAAAATGGTCAAAAAAATCATAAAAAGTGTCAAAAACATCATAAAAACAGTCACGAAAATTAATTGAAACATGAAAAAAATTATGAAAATTGTCGAAAATATTGTTAAAATATCAATAAAAATTGTACCTAGTAAAACTAGTGTAAAAACGGTCCAAAAATCTTAAAAATCGTCGAAAATTTCGCAAAAACGTAGAAATTGACATAAAAGTTGATAAAAATATCGTATAAATGGCAAAAAAATCAAAAACACGATCAAAAGCCTCGTAAAAAACGTTAAAATTTGCATATAAATCATTTGAAAAATAGAAAAAATCATCAAAATCATCGAGAATGTTTTTATAGGTATTTGTAATTGTCGAACTTTTCACAAAAATAAGCAAAAATTTTGTAAAAACTGGCAAAAAAATAGCGAAATTTGTTCAAAGTTTGATAAAAACAGCTAGAATTTTTACAATATTTTTTTCGATTTTTGTACCATTTTTGCGTGGTTTTCAATGATTTTTTTAAAGAAAATTTATGAGTATTGAAAAATTTTTTATGGCATTTCCATCACTTTTACAACATTTTTCAACGATGTTCAAGGATATTTTCATAATTTTTACAAGAATTTCGATACTTTTTTTTGGTACTTTTTTAATGAAGTTTTTTTTAGTGATTTTTATAGAAATTTGAGAAATGTTAACGGAATTTCCAACGGCTTTCGTGGTTTTTTGACAGTTTTTACCATATTTTTAATGATTTTTTTCGACAATTTTTACCATGTTTTTACCATTTTTTGCAAAAATTTTAACATTTTTGAAGATTTTTTTGATTTATGGGCAATTTTTGGTAAATTATCAATAACTTTTATTTGAACGATTTTTAAAATTTTTTCAGCAAGTAATTCGTGTTTTTCAAAAATTGAGAAGAAAGTGAAAATCTCAAAATTTTAATATTTCAATTTATACCCTTCCACCTCCCCTAATTACAGTTGAGGCACCAAAATTAAAAATTGTCCACTTTAATAAATTTTGGTTGGTGTATATTGTCGAAAGTATTTGATTTAAAAACTTTTTTCTTAACTAAAAACTAGACTGAGTAAGTGAGTAAATAGTAATTTTGTCCAAAAAAGGGTTAAAAATAAATAT
Organism: Pseudococcus longispinus; assembly: GCA_900064475.1. Classification (NCBI taxonomy): domain Eukaryota; kingdom Metazoa; phylum Arthropoda; class Insecta; order Hemiptera; family Pseudococcidae; genus Pseudococcus; species Pseudococcus longispinus. Next base: position 3,416 of record FIZU01001724.1, read on the forward strand.
AAATTAACACGAAAAAAATGGCAAATTTTTTGAAAAACCGACTTAGAAGAATGGCACATTAAAAGAAAATTTTAAAAAAAAATAATAATAATTTTTTTTAAACTTGAAAAAGATGAACAAACACTGATTAGAAGTCCGTACAATAATTTTGCAATTTATTAAAAATTCTCTTCACATAATTTATGAACAGATTCAAGGGTGATACAACCAGCCAAACTGCAGTTCTCATCACCTATTTAAAATTTTCTCCAGATAAAACAGGTATTCCTTTTAGTCTGAAAAAATCCTTTTTCCTGTTTCTTATTTTTTTTTAATTAATCCGAAAAAATAGAATCAACATACTACACACATAAGCACATAAAAGAACCAAGTATAAGCACCGGAAAATGATAATAAAATGTCTAAACAAAACAAAAAACGTTCAGTGGTCACTGCAGGTCACTCATTAATTCGTCCTTTTGCTTTTAACTAAAACGCATGTCTATTGTCATATTGTTAACTCCAAATCGACTTCATTGATCATTCATCTAGGAACACATACCAGTTTAAAGAATACCATACAATAAAATTAGATCATTCGTAGTAACTCTTCTCATTCATTCATTTATTTATAGGGTTCACTTTCATCACAATCCAGCAGCTGCTGCATTTCAATTTGCTACAGATTGAATTCGCTCTTACAGTCCTGCGTACTAGAATAATTGAAGGGCATTGGATTTCAAAACTTTAACGAATATTCAACATAAAAATAGGAAAAAATTATTTAATAAAAAAAAACTCATAAAATTAATCAAAAAACACATTTCGACTGCAAAAATCTCGAAAACTAAGCCTCCCAGAAAAAAAACAAATTGCTCTCAGAAGAAAGAGAATTCCAAGCTGTACAATTTTCATACCTTGCATTTTTTTCGTAGCACCCATAATTTGGTCAGAAAATCCATGTTTATGAGATGTACAAAGTCAATGGTTTTCAAAATGATGGAAAAAACAAAAAAATCGCATTTCTCGTAAATGTGAATTTCCTAGCCAAACGAAGTGTGCTACGAAAAATATTCAAGGGATGAAAATTGTAGAACTTGAAGTTCTCTTTCTCCTACGAGCAATTATTATCTTTCTAGGAGGCTTACTTTTCGAGATTTTTGAAGTCAAAATGTTCATTTTTTTTCATTTTCAAAACATCGACCTTAAAATTATGTAAATAGACCTCCCAAACTACATTTCTAAAATCATAATAATAAAAAAAATCCCCATTCGACAAACCTCACACAACTCGCTCCGGACATCCGTCCATAAAAATCGCCACAATCGCCACTAAAACTTCACTACCTACAACGAGAAAATCAAACCGCTTAAAAATTGTTCAATCCGCTGAAAAAAAATTTCTCATATTAGTCGACAAAACCCGAGCAATTGTTGATTACGATGGGCACGCGACCTCGACACAATTGGCCATAAAAACAAACGACCACTACCAAATAATACCATCCATTTTTCATTTATGTTAATACCTCGTACGTACGAGTTTATTCATCCAGGTAACACAATAGTCTAATAAATCACCCTCTTTGCCCCTTTGCCCGGTTCCATCGCCTCTCTGGTATATAATATACCAATATCCGCTACGTTATGTGTATTTAGCTACTTGAAAATTAGTACGTACAATAAAATTATGTATATTCAGATACATACTGGTACTGGCTACACGCGAATAATTATTTATTATTTGATAAATTCCTGGCTGGCGGACTTGATGCAGCAGAGGTCACTCGCGTGTAACTTTCATATTATAATTGTTGCAGCGAAAAATTAACTAGCGGAAAAAATTCCACGACAAGTCTTTATCACTCGTAGCCTATCGAGAATGTGCATTTTTCTACCACTTCGCACATTCGATTTCAAATCGAACACTTATATCTACATTGGTGTTGATTAAAATGCACACAATCGTGTACTCGGTACAAATACATCGACACAGTATTATAATAAAACTCGAGAAAATAATTCATACGCGATTAGACACATGTACCGGCGATCCTCGGGGTCCGGGGGGAAGCTGCTGACACTATCTGGTGTCGAAGGGAGGCGAACTCGGTACACGTGTTTTACTATGTACCAGCACGTCGGATCAGATAAAGATAATTCAATTTTATGGCATCGTATCAACCTTAAGAGCGGTTTTTCTACCTTCTTACCACCATTTGGAACCCCGATGTCGAGCCAATGGGTCAGATATCGATATCGTAGCAACTTGGGGCGACATCTAGCCGTTTTCTGTCCATTGTAATTAAGCCTGACGCACGAGCCCGAAGTCTATTATCAAATCTCATATTACAATAAGCTCAAAACAAGGATTTCAATGTACATCGATACAAGCTACATACACACATACGGTTTCATTGAAAACTAATACCCTAATACCGATAATTTAGGCGTCGCCGTGTCCCCACAATTATTCACCTCAAAAAAAAAAAAGAAATTACCTAGGCTCAAACGTCACATCGTCGGTCGATGTGGTCAAGACTCAGAGGCACCTTTCACACCACCTTCGAAACTCCTCGACTCGCCATTTCGACAGACCCGAGGTGAAAAAAAATTCAACCCGGCTTCCGACCACGGTAAAGATTTAACGACTTAGATTATTATTGAAACATGAAAAACGATGAATATTTTATTATCTTCGATACCACCTAAAAACCTCCACCTATTTGGAGAGGAAAAATTCGCTTGGAATTTACACGGTATCTTATTCCATTTTCGAGCTTATCTTTTCCAATCGTCGAAATTTAATCGCCTCGTCAGTTTTTTTTTCTCCTTGGTTCGGCGCTATTCGATATATTTTTTATTCGTCGCACAACAAAATACGCCATTAACGAGCATCCCGTATACAGCAATTAGTATTCTATACGCGAATATCTTCCGATTTAATTTCAAGCTACTTGAGGAAAATAAATCGTTATAGCTTATAGGTGTATTCATTTTCTATACGTATACGAATGCAACTTTCGAATGGAATCGGACAACAACCGCGTTATCACTTCCTTCGTCAAGTGTCGATCTTATCGATGGTGTTTTTGTTTCGCGCGGCGCGGCGTATAATATATACGAAAAGTGTAGGTAGGTATACATCGAGAAAATATATTACACATTGAAAACCTTGAAACCAATTCTACAACATATTTTACTACCGAACGTATCGACGTTCGGGGCTTCCCATGATAAGCTATCGCCTGCAAACCGAACCAAAAAAAATGGAAATTCGTCACCTACGCTTGTATATAGAATTTTTTCACTAAAAAAAAACACACAAATCGAGTGGAGTTTTCGAATATGCGTTCGATTTGAATTCGAGATACGTGAAAGGTGCAGCAGAAAATAGGCGAGATGTTGGAAGAATACGCGGGCACGTTTGCCTATTTGGGCTCCGTATCGATGCTTCCGTTTTTCTTGTGCCCTTTGTAAGTATTTTGGAAAAATGTGCTGTGGAAGTGATGTTCGTGCGGTAATTGAGCGTTTGAATGTTTGCTTTTAGAATGGCTTGTTGGAATATTATCAAGTGGGGATTCGCTGATTTTTTTGAACCGGTTGTATTCATCGATGGATTAGTCAGGTACCTGTAAATATTTTTCTGGACGAGGTTGTGGACTTATATTAATTTAATTAATTACTAGTTGGGCAGATTAGAGTATTGCCGTGATCCTCATTCGAATAAAATCAAAGAAAGGCGAATTTCTGACCGAATTTTCAACGACGAACTTATTACAGCAAAAAAAAGAAAAGAAAATGACTTTGATCTCTAACAAAAATAACGAATTTGTGGAGTTCCATGAATCAAAATCATAAGGAAACAATTTCAATTGGAAATCCATCTTTCAATTTTGATACTCGAGTGCCACATTCTGAAAAACACATGCCACTTTCTCGATGTTTCATATCACCGAATTATGATATTAGCAACATTTTTGATACATGTGCCACTTGAGTGCCACTTATGATACTTGGGTGCCACCTTGAAATGGTACCGGTGACACATTTTGACATCATCGCAAGTGACATTCTTTTGATTTTTGATACATGGGTCACTCAAGTGACACTTTTGACATTTGAGTGCCACCTCGAGACGGGATCAGTGGCATATTTTGATATCATCAGCGCCACATGTTCGACCTTTGATTATATGTGCCACATTGGTGTCACTTTTGATACTGGAGATGATATTGGTGACACAATTTGACACCACCACAAGCGATGTTCTTCTGATTGCTGATACACGTGTCATTTGAGTGTCACTTTTGATATTCGAGTGCCATTTCGAAATGATGATATTAGTGATATAACTTGACATCACCGGTGCCAAACTTTCAATCTTTCATTTTGTGCCACTCTTGATACTTGGGTGCCACCTGGAGATGACACCGGTGACACATTTTGACATCATCTCAAGAGCTATTCTTTAGATTTTTGATACACGCGTCACTTAAGTGGCACTTTTGATATTTGGGTGCCATCTTGCGCTGGTATCGGTGGCATATTTTGATACCACCAGTGCCACATGTTTGAATTTTGATAATATGTGCCACATAAGTGCCACTTTTGATACTGGAGATGATACTAGTGACACATTTTGATGCCACCACGAGTGATGTTTTTGATTTTTGATACAAGTGTCACTTTTAATATTTGAGTGCCACCTTGAGATGATATTAGTGGTATATTGTTGACATCACCGGTGCCAAACTTTCGATATTTGATTAGGTGTCACTTGAGTATCACTTGTATACAGGAGTGCCACCCTGAGATGTTACTGGTGACACCTTTTGACATCATCCCAAATACTGTGCTTTTGATTTTTAATACACGTGTCACGTTTGATACTTGAGTGCCACCTAGATATGATATCAGTAACATTTTGACATCACCAGTGCCACACGTTTGAAGTTAGATTATAATGTGCCACATCAGTATCACTGTTGATACTTCAAATGATAGCGATGACACATTTTGACATCAACACAAGTGACATTCTTTTGATTTTTGATACATGGGTCACTCAAGTAGCACTTTTGAGATTTGAGTGTCACCTCTAGATGATATTAGTGGTATATCTTGACATCACTAGTGTCAAACTTTTGATCTTCGATTACGTGTCACCCGAGTGTCACTTTTGATACCTGAGTGCCATCTTCAGATGATACTAGTGACACATTTTGACATGATCCCAATTGATGTTCTTTTGATTTTTGATACACGTGCCACTCAAGTGTCACTTTTGTGATATCAGTGTCATATTTTGATATTATCACCAGTGCCACGTTTTTGATCTTTGATTTGTGTCACTCTTTTGTCACCCTGGTGCCACTTTGGTGACATACGAGTGACAAAATGTGACACTCGAATGTCGCCTTGAGATGATATCTTTAGCACATTTCGATTTGACATCACTCCTAGCCTTAATCTTTTGATGTCATAATGTAACACTTTTGATACAGCACATGTCACTTTCTCATCTACATGAGGATCATTTTCTTTATGCTAAAACGTCATTTTCAACATTCAAAATGCTACTTTTTTCATGTCATAAGTGCCATATTTTGACATTTAAGTGGTATTTCCACTTTCATATCATTTCTTGATACCATGATCACATTTTGACACTCAGGTGAAATTTTCTTAATGCAAAACCACTTTTTGACATCTCGAATGTTAATCTTAATATCACTAGTGACGTGTCACATTTTGATATTCTCTGTGCCATTTATTTGACACCTAAGACGTCATGTTTCAATCAGATTGAAATCTCAAAGGTCAGAGGAGACAATTTTGACATCTACAAGTATCTCTTTCTGACATTCAGACCACTGTGATACACCATTTGACGCATCAGAACTTTTGGTGACACTTGAGTGCAATTTTGAGATTTATCAGTGGCACATTTTCACATAATCTTCAGTGTCACTCTTATGATGTCATAATGTCACATTCTCGTTTACGTGGTGTCATTTTCATGACACTGAATGTGTCATTTTTAAAATTCAAAGTGTCACTTTTCTGATGTCATAAGTGACTCATTTTGACATCAACGTGACATTTTCTCGAAGACTTTTGTATCATATTCTTGACTTTTTGACCACTTTCTGATGCACAAGTACCACTTTCGTAATGCGGAGCCACTTTTTCAATACAACATAGGTACATATGCCACTTTTTGACATCTGGGATGTGAATTATGATATTGCAAGTGTCACTTTCCAGATGTAGTTAATTGGTGTCACCTGCCACACTTTGGTATCGCGAACATCACATTATTTTGATGGGTTTTGCGCTCTTTTTCTAGAAGATTGAAACCTCAAACGTCAGATGAGTCATTTTTGACATTCACAAATGTCACTTTCTGACATTCAGACCGTGGTGGCAGTAAATTATATTGATCAAAATTTTGAATGTCATTTTTTGACCCTAAAATGCCAGTTTTTTAATACCGTGAGTGCCATGATTTGATATCTTCAGTACCTATTTTTGTGACATTCTGACATAAGTCTTTTTTTGACATATTTTACGCCATTTTATGAAACTACAGACACTTTGAAACTCCAAATATCTTTTCTTGACACCATTTGCCGACTTTCTTGATATCAAGAGCGTCACGTTATGAACTTATCATTGCCTAGAACACTCGATGCATTAAAGTGAGAGGTTTGAGGATGGTTAATGACACATGAAGTGTCACTTGCTGATTTTTGGATTCTCAAACTAAATTTTACTCAACTTTTGATACTTCGAATGTCACTTTTTGATACCGCAGGCATCATATTCAATACGTTGACATCTCAAGCATCAAGTGACATTTTGAATTCGAAATACAAAACTCGTACACTTATCACCTATTGACATCTTGAATGGTATTCAACTCGACATTTTCTTATATTGAAGTGCCATCACAGCACTTCTCAATCATTTTCTGATTCTTTGTCATCCCACGGGGCATTCTCTACATTTTTCTGCCAGAAATGAGAGTAAATTTCACTAACAAAAGCAACTAAATACGTTTTATCCCCTTAGCGGGTATTTTTCACATTTTCCTGTAAGAAATAGAGCGAATTTCATTGAACAAAGACAATAAAAATCTTCTATTCGAATGATTGCACTGAAAAAAGGTATCAAAATAGCAATTGTACGCCACGTGGAGTCTACAGAAAAAGGAAACTTTGAATTAAAATTTGCAATAAATACAAATATATAATTTGACAAAAAATTGTCTCTCGCGTCAATTTTGTACATAATTTGAACAACATTGCACATGTTTTGAGCTCTCGTTTACTTTTTCCCATGAAAAATTGTCTCTCGAGCCAATTTATACAATAACAACTTTCCACGTGTTTCGATCTCTCACTTAGGTTTTATTTTTCAACTCTCATCAACATTTCAACAAATAACAATTCTAGAAAAAAAATTTTCCTACATTTAAGATGCATCAGTCCGATATGCATATTCAACTACACAAACCAAGACATGACGACATTTCTCAAAAAGTAAAAAAATAGGGGCGCGAAGTACGTACATCTAAGATTAAATCCAGCACGAAACCCGCTTCTAAATGCTGCTGGCATTTATTAAAAATTCCCATACTCGCTAACCCAACTATTCCAAACGTTTTCCTACACCATTATAACGCTCTCACCCTTACTTCTTTTCCGAATATGATCTAATTATCAGATAAAACTAAAACTATCCGTAGTGATTCACCCAACATTCACGTCCATTGATTTATTACAGATCTTTATTATTCTACCAATACGCCAAATTGCTCAAATGGCCAGATATGATGCAATCGAATTTATTCGGGGTTGTTTTATCGGTCATTTACATCCTAGTCTATTTCCATTATTTGAACAATAAGGTCAGTACGAGTCAAATACCTTTTTTCTCGATTCCAAGCTCCGGAGATTACTATTGCACTTTAATTTGCAGATGAAATTTTACAAATCGATGATGAAATGGGCATCTTTCACCGCTATCGTGCTATTATACGCCAACTGGGTGTCGCAGGAATTGGCATCCGCACATATCGAGTACATTTTGGCCATTTATAATGTACTTTCTACCATATACCCATTCCAGGGCGTGGTAAGTATCGCTTTGGACGACAAACACATCGAATCTCTGGCGCAGTAGTCGTTTCTTAATACGTATTACTTTGGATTCTTCTTTTTTTTTCTACTTCGCAGAAACTCGTTTACAAGAATAAATGCACTTTTGGAGTACCCTATCTCATAGTATTTGCCGGACAAATAGTGTGTACGTTTTGGCTTCTGTTTGCCATTAGCGTTCATAATTACTTATTAATGGTACGTGTATATATACGTATAAGTTATACGACGATTTCTTAACGAAGACAAATTACATCGTATAACATCACTGCCATACTATTACCATCCAACGAGCACTTAAAAATAATATTTATCGTTTATAATACGCTTCTTCTTTGGACTTTTTTTCCCCATCCGATGCTATTTCTCATATACGTTTATGTAAATCGCACACTTGTAACCATCGATCAACCTTATTTTCAGGTGCAACTGCTTATATCGTTCGTTTTGGGAGCAATCCAAATAGTTTTCTATTTCATATACCCTTCGCAACCGACATTCGTCAGCGCTCATCCACCAACGCAAACGCCATCGGACACCGGCGACAAGAAGAAACGTTAGAAAATCCAGCCACGTTTTCGCATTTCAAATCTGTCTTTTTATATATTAGGAAATCCCACCTTAAAATACATATTTAATAATCGTCTTCTCGGTATACAACGAACGCGAACGCGCAAACATCATCGAGTATGGAAATTAACGTCGTCGTTATTCCTTCCAGAGCACACATACAAGAATTTCGATGATGAATACTCCAACAAGCTCATTTTATACTATTAACCGCGGTGAAATTTTCGTCATTAATAAAAATAATAATCATATTAGATACGCGGCCAGCGTATTATATCTTGTATGTGTTTTTGTGGCTCATCGCGGTCGTCTAGAATAAGTAAACCTATGAATAGGGAAATATATGTGGCCAGGATCTGGCACCGGCGACCGCGAGATGTCACCAGTACACCGCATGTATACAGGGTGTCCCAGCGTACATTGGAAAGAGTTAAGGTGGTGATAGTGAGTGTCGAGAGCAAGAAGAATCTTCATAATGCTCAAAATTTTCATAAAAATCAACGCAAATATTGTAACAATTATCAAAAAAGCATAAAAATTGATGAAAATCTCATAAAATTGCTAAAATTCTCCTAAAAGCATTTTCTGAAAAAGGAAAAAAATGATTTAAAAAAATCATAAAAATAGTCAAAAATATTGTAAAAATTGTCAAAAACCCACGAAAATTGTTCCAAATTTGGTAAAAGTGATTGAATTAGAAATTGCAATCAAAATTGCTATAAAAACCGTAAAAATAGCCAAAAAATCATGAAAACTGTCGAAAATCTCGTAAAAATTTGCCAAAATTTTCCTAAAAAACATTTTAAAAAATTATGAAAATTGTCGAAAATATTGCGGTTTGTCGAAATTTTCATAAAAATAATCGTAAATATTGTAAAAATTGTTAAAAACCCATGAAAATTGTTCTAAATTTGGTAAAAATTATTGAATTTGAAATTGCAATCAAAATTGGTATAAAAACCGTAAAAATAGCCAAAAAATCATGAAAACTGTCGAAAATCTCGCAAAAATAGTTTAAAATTTTCTAGAAAACATTTTAAAAATGGATAAAATAATTTTTAGAAATCATGCAATTGTCGAAAATGTTGGCGTTTGTTGAAAATTTTATAAAAATCTTCGTAAATATTGTCAAAATTGTCAAAAAAAACATGAAAATTGTTTAAAATATGGTAAAAATAATTGAAATTGTAATCAAAATTTGCATAAAAATAGTAAAACTGCACAATAATAGTATGAAAAATTTTCTAAAAATTATTTAAAATTTCCTAAAAATTATTTGAAAAAATATGAAAAAAACTCATCAAAGATTCTTGATTGAACTTCGTCAAATTCAAAATGGTTGCTAATTTGTCGAAAGTTTCACAAAAATCGATAAAAAAATTATAAAATTGGTCAAAAAAAATCATAAAATTTCTCGAAAATCTCGTAAAAAATGCTGAAAATTTTCCAAAATTTTCACGATTCATTACCGTTTTTGGGTTATTTTTACTGTTTTTTTTAATGAAAACTGGTGAATATTGCCAAGTTTTTTTTATGAGATTTCAAACTTTATTACCACATTTTTCAATAATTTTTAGAAATTTTTTAAAAATTTTATGAATTTTTGATACTTTTTACGATCAATTTTCAACTTTTTAACTGACTTTCTACTAATTTCAATGGAACTTTGAAAATTTTTTATGGAATTTGAAACGGGTTTCATGATTTTTAGACCGTCTAAAAATTATTCTGAATGATTTTTACGAAAGTTTCGAGAATTTTAACGACATTTCAATGGAGGGTTTGACTGTTTTTACACTATTATTACCCATTTTTGTGAAAATGTTCACAATTTTTATTATATTCAATGAATTGTCGAAAATTTCGAAATTTTTGTCATTAGATATTTTTTCCAATTTTTATGACAATTTTAATAATTTTCACAATTTTTTCAACAATTTTCATAATTTTTTGACCTTCTAAAGGATTATTTGCTGGACGCTTGAGAAATTACAATATCAATTGACTGAGTATAGAATTCAAATTTTTGGTATTGGGGTTTTGCACATATGATTCAATAATTTTGCCCCAAATCCAAGATTAGTCTTTGGAGTGGGAGGGGGGGGGGTGATAATTAATTACGAGTATAAAATTCTAAATTGATTATTTTTCAAAATAATTGAGCCATCGAGTCCAAAATTATGCTTTGAAAAAGATGAATTTCTAGTTGAATTAAGTAGGGGAGGTGAGATGGGGGGGGGAGGGGAGGGAGGGAGTTAACGAAGTTGAAAATTTAGGAAATTCAAGAAATTCAAATATAAAAAGTTTGAAATTTGTATTCTTAAATTTCAACATTTGAACCTCAAAACAAACATCTGAAAGGGGCGGTGCATCAAGTTCCAAATTTTGAAATTTTCTGAATAAATCTCAAAAGATAGCATTTTGAGGACGTTGAAAAATGTGAATTTTGAAGGGGAAAAAATCAGGACATAAATTGAATTTTGGAATTGAAGATTTATTTCACGTTTCAGAGAATTTTCACGTGAAATAAGAAGTATTTCCCATTCACTTATATTTTTTCCAACTCGAGTATTAGGAAGCTAATTAAATTGAGCCACAAAAAATTTAGCTAAAAGGGTAAAAAAGGGCTGAAATGACAAAAGAGAACACAGTTTTTTTTTTTTAAATTGATCTAATTCCAATGCTCTGCATATTCATTGAAAAGCTTCCCCCAATCGTAGAGCTCAGAGGGTCGAACGAAATTGCTCACGTTTTCGTTCATACGGCTCAATCTGAAAGTTAAAGCAGCCAAAAATTGAGAAAATTCAAATTTTCAAATTTAGAAATAATTTTTGTCCACTTTAAATACAATTTTATCATTCTTGTGACTCCTTCCATTTTCATATTAGGCCAAATCGACGCTAGGGTGTAGTGAAAAAAAACCATACCTCGAATTTTAACCAAATTCAAGGAGGTGGTTCATTTTTTGAGTTGGACATTCAACCATAGAAAATTTTAGCCTCTAGATCAAAAGGGAACAGAGCTGGGGGTGCTCAAATTGGGGCCACTTTTGGAAAAAAAAAAGGTTTTTTGCCACTTTTGGATAGTACCACCTGTCTAGTGCCTTGGTTACGCCCTCTCCCCTGAAAAAGTGCAATTTGAGTTTCTACAAGTTCCTAGAAGTGTATCTAAAGGTCCCCTATCGATGCCAAAAATGATTTCGATTAAAAAAATTGAATATTTTACGACTGCAGTTTTGTCAACCTTTCGATTGATACAGCTAGATTTTCATTGTAAAAAATTATAAAATTCTGATTTTTCAAAAATCGAAAGTTGGCAAGACTGCATTTCAAAATTTTCAATTTTTTGATCAAATAATTTTTTGACAGCAATAGAGAACTTTTAGGTACAATTTGGTACGAGCATCTCAAAAATCTCGATTTTTCAGCGTTCTGCAACTTTTCAGTGGTATCCAATTTCGAGGTCAATGACCTAGAGAAAAGTAAAAACTCAAATTGCACTTTTTTAGGAAGTGACTGATGTACGAAGCAGGTAGAACTACCCAAAAATGAAAAAAAACACGTTTTTTTAAAGAAGTGACCCCATTTTGAGCACCCCTAGCTCTGCCCCCTTTTAAGCTAGAGGTCCGAAGTTTTCTATGGTGCATCTCCAACTCAAAATTAACCACTTCTCTGCTAATCTCATCGACTAGTTCCAACTACCCAGTACCGGACACCCTGTATAACCATATAATCATATACAAAACTGCAAAATTAATAAAAGAAGCATCGCTGCGACCGCCACCATCATGGGACAATATAATAACCGATCAATTACAACCATTATTACGACGATATATCGTCGATGAGTCTGGCTGCGTGTACACGAACACGTTGTTGGACTCGGACACGGACGCATATCTTCTCTTCGTCTTCTCCGAGTGCAGCGTGATGCCTGATGTGATGCGTCGTTTATGGAAATTTATTACGTTCGCAGCATCATCGGCATCGGCGGCAGTAGCATGCGAAAGCACGAGAATCTCGCGTCGAGTGTAAGACTATTAACGCACGCGTTCGCAGAAACATTGTAAATACACGCAGTTGAAAAACATCCGCAGCCGGGCCAGATTGATTTAAATTTATTACTCGATTTAATCTCGTTAACATCGTGAATCATTCGGCCACGGCCAGTTTAACGGAAACGAGCACGAGGCGCGAGTATATAAGGTTCTGAAATTATTTAAATTTTACACGTATCTCGAGAAGCGCGCCAAAACAACATTATCTATTATTTATTCGGTATTATGTACGTCGTCGTTGCTGCTCCACTCCACTCGACGTGCATCTTTTTTGTACCAAGTAATATACACGAATATGGTGTAGTTATATGCATAATTCTTATAGGTACAAGAACTTACACTTAATCTGTTTCGTTCCGGTTCGTTAAGTGTCAGGTATAGGTAATGTTGGGCGTCGTCATTTTTTCAGCTGTATTACCAGATTCGGATACAGAAGGAATAGGAAATGAAAAAATATTGGAATTTTTTCACCCCGAAATGATGATTCACACGAGATATTGGTAAATACGAGTATAAATGAAAAGATATCTGGAAAAGATTGTACGCAGAAACCATTTGTATTCTAATTTTTTTCCAGTTTAACGATTTGGTATAGAATGAATGGTTCGCCAATGAATTCCATTCAGCTGAGTCTAGCACCAGATCAACTTGAAGATCTTCATTTCCGTTCGAAAACACCCGAGTTATAGGAATCGTTTATCTGTTCGAAATCGAAAAAAAACCGACACTACCCAGTACAACTTGTTTCTAGAAGATGAAATATGACTTATATTTTAATGAAGTACTCGATTTTCAATCGGAGAAGAAGGGCTGTAGCGAGTGGAAGGAAGCTCGTCCTTCTGCAAGTTGAAAAATTTGTAGTTCAGTTAGGAAACCCCCATCTCATATGAAAAAATTATATTTTACGCAGGAAAAAATCTGTGAAATTATGACTTGTTTTGGAAATTTTTATTTCGAGTGGAAAAAAAATTTCATCTCGTTTGAAAAATTACCCGTTTTCACCCCCCCCCCCCTCACCTCTCCCTTTCCTAATAATGCAAACTTCAATTCGTCTATTTTGTGAAATATTTCGATAGAGATAAAAGGTGAAAAAATTTGGTAACAACCTCCTGAAATCGATAGAATTAATTTTAATGATCAGACATTCTGCACTATTGCAGCTTTTGAAACATTTTTCATGTTCATTCAGCACTTATAACTTGTCTAAAAATCGATATAAATCAACTCAAGCAATTTAAATATGAGTCACGAGCACGATTGCTTTATTCCAAATCGACTGAAGAAGCCATCATCAGAATTCGCAGCTTCCTGATGAAGATTTCAATTGTAACAATTTCGCAATGTTGGAAAAATATTTCGAAAAGCTCTTGGTGATTTTACAGGGGTCAGAGCTTCATTTTGTAAATTATTCGAATTTTACGTTCTAAAATTGATTACAATTTCGACAAAAAATGTCAGTTTGGACCAGAAAATGATAATATTGACAAAAAATGAGGATTTGGACCAAAAATGATGAGTTTGACAAAAAATGATGATTTCGACCAAAAATAACGATTTTTACCTTGAAATGACAATTTCTACTTTAAAATTACAATTTTGACCAAAAAATGACAATTTTGACAAAAAATGACAATATTGACCAAAAATGATGAATTTTACAAAAAATGATGATTTCGACCAAAAATAACAATTTTTACCTTGAAATGACAATTTTGACCAAAAACTCACAATTTGGATAAAAAAACAAAACAGTTGATAAAAAACGGAGATTTTGACCTAAAATTACACGTTCTGCCTTAAAATGGCAATTTCTACTTAGAAATCACAATTTTGACCAAAAAATGACAATATTGACAAAAAATGACAGTTTGGATTGGAAACTGAAAAAAGTGACAAAAAACAATGATTTTGACAACAACTAGTTATCTATAAAAAGTCTTAAGACTGGAGAGTGGAGGGATAAAAAAATTTTTGCGTCACGTTTTAGTATCGCGAAATTTTGTGACCCTGCATGGCCTTTTTGGACTTAGAATATTTCTTAAGGCGGGCAATGACTTTTAGTAGGGATTTGGAAAATTTCAGATTGCAAAAGTGGTTCAAACATTGTAAAAATCGTTAAAATATGATTATATCGGTCAAAAAATCATGGCAATTGTTTAAAATGAAGCAAAAATTATTAAAATTACAATAAAATTTGTTGAAATATCGTAAAAATGGTCAAACGATTATGAAAATAGTCGAAAATTTCATAAAAATTTAAAATTGTCATGAAAATCCATGAAAACTGTTGAATATTTCGCAAAACTTCTTAAAATTTTCATAAAAATCATTTGAAATATTTAAAAAAATTATCAAAAAATCATGAAAAACATCATAAATATTCTTATACTCGTATTTTATCGAAATTTTTACAAAATTGGTAAAAGCAGTGTACAAAAGGATAAAAAAACATGAAATACGTCGAAAGTCTCGTAAAAAGTGTTGGAATTTTCACAATATTTGTTAAAATTTTCATGATTTCCTACCACTTTTGCGTTATATTTAATAATTTTTGAGGAAATTTGTGAATATTGCACAATTTTTAATGGAATTTCAATTTACAACTACTTTTGTAATTTTTTTCAATGATTTTTAAGCATGTTTTCGCGATTTTAATAGTTCTGTTAACAGTTTTTACAATACTTTTACAATTTTTTGTGAAAATATTGACAATTTTTGCAACTTTTTCAACAATTTTCATTATTTTTTGACCATTTTTAATAAATTTTAATCAGCTTTACAAAAATCTCAGCAATTTTTACGTTTTTGACATGGATATGTCTAATGACTGGGGTCAATCCTAAAAAAGTGTCCATTTTTTTTGTCCACGAATGTCAGACTTTTTTGGACTTAGAAAATTTTTCAGATTTTTTTCATTG